>CM051265.1:41914466-42026172 GCA_027921565.1 Artemia sinica
CACAGATCGTTTAAACAGTCAAAGTTTTCGTTTTTTCCGTACGACGCGATCAAAATGTCCCGACTCAACTTCACAATTTCATCCTCGAGTTCCATGGCCTCTTGTATGTCTCTTGAAACCTGGTCAGTCACAGGCGAAATTGGGTTAACAGGGCATTGCTTTCAGTATCGTTTTCTTGCCTTTTGAATAGAAGTAGCTCACTGTATCACAGCCGGTGAAACAATGCAAAAATGCCACAGAGTTCACTAAAGACGGAGGGAGTCCATTTGCCAGCTCCGTGACAGAAACAGCTTTGTCCTTGAAGCAAACCCAGATGTTTGGTGTTGCACTGGTTTGTGCCTCAATTTTAGAAAAAGACCGAAGCAAGATGACGACGATATCGGTGTCATTGGCTTCAATAATCACGTCTGAACATCCAGTTTTAACACAGAACGCTGCGTGAAGGACAACACCAGTGTCTGCTTCCTCGTAAGTGCAGCTCAAGTTAGCCGTAAAACTGCTGCTTCCGTCAGCACTACTCTCTGTTTGGTCTGTCAGGAAACCCTCCGGATAGGTAAACAGGGAAAGGTAACGTTTTCCTATCATCTCAGACCAGACCTCAAACACGCATTCTATCAGTTTCGCTTTGCTTTTTGAATCCAGCAGGATCGAGTCCCAGCAGTCAAGAATCATATGTCGACGAACGGAAAAGGTTTTGCCGGGACGACTTCCCCGCCGTTCGTGGCAGCCACTACTGTTTTTCAGAGAGATAACTTCGCAGCCCACTAAATCCTGGAGCATGCCATCATAGCGATCAGCTACAACATGTAGCTGGGTTGTCTCTTTCGGCGGTTTTTTTATGAGACTCTCCAACGTTCTTTTAGCGAAGTCCGTCAATATTTCGTCTTTTCGAGGGGGTTGACTTCTGATCAGTGGCATAAAATCAACTACGAACCCCAGACTTCCCGCGTCCCGGGAACTGGGACACTCTGCTGGCCACTTCTCGATGGCAAGAGAGTTTTTTAGGAACTCCATCGCAGCACATTTGCTGCCGGTTCTTAACACGGTGTTGCCACTGGCTGTAATTTCAAATAGAGCAGGGGGATATGGTAGCAGCACGTGGCCTAGTATTCTCATCACTATATCAGTACGTCAACCCTGGTCCGAATCAACAGCGATCATGATCCGTTTAACAATATCCAATTCTGCGTTTGCGTACACGGCACTTCCGGATGCCTTTTGATGATCTTTTTCAAGCTTTGAAAAGTCTGCACTTTCACTTTCGTAAACGCATCACTATCTCCATCAAGAAAAGCTCCGATCGCCTTTAAGCCCGAAGCTTTACCACTTAACAGACTAATACCAGTATCTACCAACTCTCCAGTTATAATGTTCACTAGTTTCTCACCATCAGAGGAGAACGGTTCGACGTGATCCTCTATAACAGCGACAACTTTTCGGACCAGTTCTTCATCTCTTTTATCCGAAGCATGAGTTGAATACTGACCATCGTCGAATTTCAGGTTTTTTTTTTAATACTTTTTTAATGAGCAGGGGCGAAAATACAAAATATGCACGGAATTGAAAAGAAATGAAATAGATATAAAAACCTAAACTAACCTATACTATATACTCTGTATACATACTCTGGGTATATACTCTATATGTATATGTATATTTATAGCAATATCTTGTATTTTCGCCACTGTTGTATTAATATTTTGTATTTTCGCCACTGCTCATTAAAAAAAAAAAAACGGAATTAACAATGACCGGGATGAACGCTATCTCTAGAACAACTTATTTGGCAATTCATAGCAGCAATTTCAAAAGATTTACGCATTGCGTTTTAGCATGGAGAATATTATAATTTTTTTTTTCTTTTAAGCTGGAAAAAGGATTTTTAGAGGAAAGACTTGATGATAAAGGTTCTCCCCTTGGGCAATATGTTAACTAGGATCATTATACATATTTTAAAGTAAGAATAGTTTTCTTAACATGTCTCTTTATATGGAGTCATAATTCTAAATTTACCCAGGGCTTTAATTTGGGGCCCAAAATTGTATCGTTTAGCAAGCCTCTAGGCTACAAACCAGAATCTGGCAGTGAAATGATAAAAAAAAAAAAATAAGATTCTGTACCTTAGTAAGCCTGGGTAGGCTTAGTAGGCATAAGAACTGGGATGAACTTAGTAACCACAAGAACAGCCCTCTTCCTGTAGCCTAGGCTAGGCTACACCACACTGGCTATACAGATATGCAAATACACGTAAAAGGGAGTAACTTACAATGACTGTCACTTCATACAGAACCATTGGATTAACAATCTGCCAAAAATTTCAGGTTTCCATACAAAGTGTTGCTATAGCATTACCAATCTGTATTAATTCTTCTGTTTCTTCTTTGTAACACGAAACAAAAAAGACGAAAAGTTGTGGCGACGCCTAGGATTTTTGCGGTTTCAGCTCATAGCACATCGATAGATGTCACTTTCCGGAAACCTTTCGGTTAAATTTAGGAGTCTCTGGTTTGCCGACTCATACGAAAGTGCCGTTTACATATTCGGCTTTGGCGTTTTTCAGTCTACCTATGACGTAATTTTCATAAAACCCTTTTTCCGTCGTACCCCCGACTAGAAATAAGCGAGATAGCCTGGCTTGGCGCCCTAACTAACTCCTTTTGACGTTACTTAGGCTATAAAAAATGAACTTACCAAGTTTTAGAAGTTTCATCCTCAGATACTTACAAAAAAAAAATTGCACATAAATTAAACTACTAGCTTATAAGAAAAAAAAAAATCACAGAGACGTTTCAAATCATATTCCGTACATTATACATTTTTTGCTTTGCTCTCTGTTTTTCAATGTATAAGTAAGTATTAGTTTTCTTTGTGTGGCTTTTTTAAGAAAGCATTTCTTAACTCTTGAGAACTTCTAAAATTTGTAGATTAACTTGTAGTTGCATTTCTTCTCAAAGAAAAATCGGCGTTTTAACAAAAGGGTTAGAGAACAAAATTCCGTATCTCTTCTAGATTTCTTGAAAATAAGCCTGGAAAAGTCAATCTAAAAACCCTAAATTTTGATTTTGTGGGTTGTTTTCTGAAATTTTTGATTTGATGCCTTTTGTATTGTTATCGAGTAGCGCTATATGAGAAGACATGAACTTTATTATCTACGAAAATGCTTCTTTCACTTAAAAATAATTTTCAAGCTGTAAAAAAAAAAAATATCCTAGATGTAACTTTTATCCAGCCGAGTTATAATTTTTTCAAACGTGGATAGACAGATCTTCTACTGACAATAATTTTTCAAAAATAAAATTCCTTCAGTTACTTTCTACTTTGAAGTTCTGATTTTGCGAATTTCCAACATTTTGTCTAAATAAAACATCCTAGCTTCGAAGCTAAAGTTTTGAAAATTAAATAACTTTGAATACTTATACAACTTCGTATCATTTCAAAGCAAACTTTCCGTATCTATCTAAAAATCCTGATTTCAAAACAAATATGTGATTTCTTTTATTTATTTTTTTCAATTTTGATGTTTATTATATCTTGTACGTTTAATGCCATGAAAAGCAAGCAAGACGACATGTACTCTTTTTATATCTGAAGATGAACTGAACACTAAGAAATAATTTCAAAAGTTGTCATCGTGAATCGATTTCCTTGATATCCTACAGGTAACTTTTCTCAAGACAAGGTCGAATTTTTCCGATATAGGCAAGCAGACAGATCTTAATACTTCTAAGAACTGAAACTCACATTCGTTTTCCAGAAATAAAATTACTTCTTTGACTTTTTCTGTTTTGGAATTTTATTTTACGAATTCCCTACATTTGATCTAAGTAAAGATCCCTTGCTTCGAAGCTTAGCTTTTTAGAAATCAAATAACTTTGAATACTGATGGAGCTTCATATTGTCTCCTCGACAGCTCAAGTAGAATTGTCGTATCTCTCGTGAACTTTTAAGAAATAATACCGGAAATCCTTATTTCGAAACAGAATTTCCATTTTTTTTTTTAATTTTTCAATTTTGAAGTTGATAATATTTTAGATGTTTAAAGCCATGGAAAGTAAGTAAGAAGATATGCGCTCTTCTATATCCGGAAACGCACTGTACACTAAGAAATAAAAACTTACACAATGAACCGATTCACGGATGATGTTTAATCGCTGTGAATAATACAAAGTCTTAATACAGGTAAAAACAAAACGATGCGGATACGGTAAATAATACATTGTGAATAATAAAAAGTCTTAATACAGGTAAAAACAAAACAATTCGAATATTTTGACGATTACTTCGCGCGCAGAGAACTTATTTCAGAAGTTCTTTCACATGTTGACTTTACAATTAACATCATAGGCAGCGCAATCGATAGCCATTTTGTTCAACGTAGTTGAAAGGTCCAGAAATTATGTCTTTGAGGATGACAACCCCCCTCACAGCCCTCGGGCAAGGATTGTAAGTTATCCCCTGGGGCATAAAAGGTTTTTATAGAAAGCGTTGTCGTAGAAACTTCAAAAAGGGATCATTCGATTGGAAATTGAAAGGGCTAGTGCCCTTTTTAATAGTTGGAAGCGATTGGAGGAAAAATAACCCCCCTCTCACGCCCATCATTTCCCCAAACCCATCCAATCAAAATTTTGAGATAGCAATTTTGTTCAACGTAGTTGAAAGTTCTGGAAATTAGGTCTGTGAGGATGACAACCCCTCCCCCCAGCCCTCAGGGATAGGGTTGTAAGTTATGCCCTGGGGGCATACAAGGTTTTTATAGAAAGCGTTGTCGTAGAAACTTCAAAAGGGCTCATTCGATTGGAAATTGAAACGGCTAGTGCCTTTTTTAATAGTAGAAAGTGATTGGATAGCAACTAACGGCTCGAGAAACGGCGTATAAAGAGCTCTTTCTTCATTAAATTAGACTAAAATTAACATATGTGGTACATACACATATGTTAATGAAACGGCGTATAAAGAGCTCTTTCTTCATTAAATTAGACTAAAATTAACATATGTGGTACATACATGTGACGAAAACATTGAGTGTGGCGGTACTTTTCGTAGAGCTAGTAAGAAATGTCATAAAAAAGCAGAAATAAGAAGACTTGACGAACTCACTAAACAATAATGGCCGGATACTGGAATTCCATAGCTGCAGCACCTTATCTCCAACACTTCCAACAAATGTTTTTGCCACCTCAGATGTTTCTGAAACATCCATATCAGGTATTTCTATCCGTATATATCCAATTTTCTTGCCTACAATGATCCATATATTCAATGAAAATTACAATTATTTACAATACAGAATTATCGGTACTTAAAAGTACCCCACAAAAGTACATTACCAGGTTTAAAACAAGGACTAATAAATATGATATTATATTATTTGTAGCAACTAGAGATAGACAGATAAATAATAGTATCACTATTTTTCTATTCAGTACTTTCTTCTTTTTTTTTCTTTTCATTTATGTTTAGGAGGATTCAACGGAACGTTATCCTGGATATTTATCCAAGACGTTTCAACCACGAAGAAGAGTTATAGACAATGAGAGACAATAAGCTAAAGATAGAAAGAGAGAGAGAGAGAGAGAGAGAGAGAGAGAGAGAGAGAGAGAGAGAGAGAGAGAGAGAGAGAGAGAGAGAGAGAGAGAGAGAGAGGAGAGAGAGAGAGAGAGAGAGAGAGAGAGAGGATAAGAGATAGTGGGAGCAGAGAGAGAGAGAGAGAGAGAGAGAGAGAGAGAGAGAGAGAGAGAGAGAGAGAGAGGATAAGAGATAGTGGGAGCAGAGAGAGAGAGAGAGGAGGGCAGGTTTGGGAAGACGGACAGAGACTGAGGGAAGATAGAGGGTCAATGGAAAGACAGTTGTTATATTACTTTAAATTTTTTGTTTATTAAATAAACCACTTTTTTCTACACGACACTTTCTTCTTTTTTCTTGTATATTTATGCCATAAGGTCTCAACAAGGCCTGGTTCTAAACATTTAGCCTGGACATATAATCGCGAAATAGAGTTATAGAGACTGAAAGATAACAAGCCAAAGAAAGAGAGAGAGACAGAAAGAAATAGGGTGAGAGAGAGACATAAACGAGAAGGGAGAGAGAGAGGGGAGAGAAATAGAGGGGTAAGATAGAGACTGTTGTTATATTTATTTGAAATATTATGAATGCTATGAGCCTACAAAAAAAGTTTTGCTCTGCTAAACTAAAAACGATTTTTTTCTTAATCCAAAGAAAATAAAGATCTTTCGTGAATCACCAACCCTTTGTATTTGAGTAGGCTTATTATCCTAGAAGTTTTAGTTTAGGTTAAAAAAAAATCATCAGCAAAGCATAGTAGCTTTTGACCTGTTCTACCTAGAACTTAACGAAAAATGCCCGGCCTTCTAATAAACGTTAAGCAAAGGGCAATTAAAAATTAATAAGGGAGAAAGCTTACCCATAGTAACTAATGCCTTATCCAGGACATTATAAATTGCCCAAATATTTGGGGCCCAATATGCATGGCAGAGACCGCGTTGAAAAGGGAACAAGCGTGATAATACCTGATAACAAGAAAAGAAAAAATCTTTGATCGACAATATTTAAACCGATTCAAAAGCCAAATTTTTCCAAAGTAAACAAAACCAAAAATTTGTATAAAAAATACAACACAACTCTAGCCTTTAGATGGTCTAACAAGGAGGGAAGGTAGCCCCGATTTTATTTGTGGTAATGCATATTCGTTTTAAGTTTGACTTGATTACTCATTTTAATTTCTGTTGTTCCCATAGAATTTTTTTTTAATTAAATTAGTTTTGTTACGGGCAAATTCTAGAAATATTTGCAAAAGTATTTTTTGTCTTTTGAACTTAAAATGAAATGTTGGATTACAATTTAACATTTAGGCAAAATTAAAATATCGAGTCAAATTTTCAATAAGCATAGTTTTTTAACAATATTTTTACTTTGAAATTTGGGATCGATAGGGAGGGGAATTTTTGATCATAGGGATCAAAAATCGGCATAATCTTTTATCTTCTATGGGTCTGAGACCATCCTGATCCCATTCTAAAGCCTATCTCAAATATGACTTATCTTAATCCAACCATTTATTTTAAAAATTTGTTCAAGCTCTGTTGTATTGTAACTGTAAATATTTTTAAGTAAATGCATGTTTAAGTAAAAAAAATAAAATAATACTTTTGCGAATATTTCTAGGATTTGCCCGTAAAAAAAACTAATTTAATTAAAAAAAAAAATTTATGGGTGAACAACAGAAATTAAAATGAGAAGTCCCAAAAAAAAATCCGGATGTCACAAACCAATGCTACAAAATTTTTTTCTGCAAATTTTGTCCATTGAATTTCCTCTGCCCTATATCCCCATTAAGTTTCAAGCTGATAGACTAAAATAAAATAGTTTTTTTCCCCTCACGAATCGACAAAACCAACCTTTTTTCAAAATTATTGTCTTCAATGAGGTCTACCGTGCCCAGCCTAACCCTTCCGATTTCAATTCGACCAAATATAGGATAAATTTTGGGCCCCTTTTTGGACGTCAAAAATCGAACCAGCCGTAACAAGTTCCAGATTTTTGTTTCTACATAGCTCGGAACTTATATACGTAATTCTTAAGCTGACCGGAGACATGAAATTTATGGGCCGTTTTTTTTCGTAAAGAATCTTGACTCCCTTAAAGAAACGTTATTTTACCGCTGCTAGACCTTATTTTTGGAGTGCGTGTGTGGGATGGAAGGGGGTCTTTTGACCCCGGGAATTGTTGATGTTGATTTCAAGCCGTTGGGAATAAAATATTTGGGCCCCATTTTAAGGCAAACGAATATGGCCTTTCCTCTCCCAGAAAAATTTGAAGTCCTTTTGGCCCGGGGAATGATCCCTGAAAATGCCAAGCTGGCCAATTTTTGCATCCAATTTTTGGAACCCGTGTCCCCGAACTAAAAATTCATTTTCCTATAAGGTTCCCCTTGGCTCAGGGGTTTACGGATTTAGTTTTGATGTCAGTTGAAAAAACAAAATTTTGGTCCTTTGTAGGTACAGTTTTGGTTAAACTGTGGTGTAGTTTTTTTATGCATTGGGTTCCCTTGGTTATATGATTTATGGATAAGTTTCAAGCCAATAAAAAAAAACAAAAAACTTTCAGTCCATTTAATAGGACCTGTACCCCTAGCCTATTTTTTTTGCAACGTCCCCTTGGCCCAAGGATTTGCGGTTAGCGAAAAAAAGGTTGATGGCACAATTTTGGGAGAACAATTTTTTGTGGATTGGTTCCCCTCGCCTCAAGGACCTTACAGACATAAGTTTCATAAAAAAAGTCGTATACCAGTCAATTTTCGGGCCCCATTTCTAGGCGTTCCATACTCCAGCCTAAAGTTTATTACGGATTAGGGTCCCGGTCGCCCAGCAGCTTACGGACGCAACTTTCAAGCCGTTTAGAAAAAGAAAAGATTTTTTACCCAATGTCGGGGCACATTTTCGCGGGAACCCCCTTTTTTGCATTTGATTCAACTTGGCTATATTTTTTATGAATTTTTATGAATTAATAAAAAAGAGCTAGGGCCATTTTTTTTTGGGGGGGGGGGCTAGTGCTCCCAGCCTAATTTTTCTTGGCCCATATTTTTTCCCATTTTTTTTTGTTTGCATTAGGGTTCTCTTGGCCCAAGGACTTCAAGGACTTTTTCCGTCCTCAAATAGGCCCTTTTCAGGGCCCATTTGCTTGGAAACTATATTCTTTTAATTCTTTTTTTTTTGCATTGGAATTTCCTTTACCAAGGGACTCAAGGACGGAATTTACAAGCTGATCAGAAGAACAAAATTCTTTGGCCCTTTTTGTACCCATCTTTTAGGGGGCCAGTTGCTAGCCCATTTACTGGCTCCTTGCACCCTCTCCCCTCCCAGCAAAAATATGTGACCCTCTTGGTCCCAGGAACGATCCTGAAAGCTTTGATCGAATCGGATAGCCAATATCAAACATGCAAGCCAATTTGCACAATAAAAGCTGCCTGTAGACAAAAGGATATTTTTACAATCCAGGGCCCTTGCTCCAGGACTACACGAGTCCTATCATCCCCGGAGGCATATTTATCGGAACTGTCCACCATTTTGATCAAACGGGCTATCTTGAAATTTCGATCCTATGCCATGGGGGGCTACGGAGTGTCCAAGGGGTGAAAAGGACATGAAAGGGGGACTGGGTGTCCTTTTATCAATTTGACTTGACTATATTTAAGAAAAAAAAACTCAAACAAGACCATAACTCCAGGGACTTATCAATGATCCCTAGGGCCTAAACGTTGTGGAGTATTCATACTGATGCAACACTGATTTACGTCACAAAATACATCCCATTACAATACATAATACATCAAAAATTATTAAACCAAACGCACTATGCACTATCATAGGCAGCGCGATTTCGCGCTGTCTAAGCAAAGAACGATGTGGACACAATGTATTATTATTTTATTTTCCCCTCCATACCCGGGCACTTCGTATCAAAGGAATTGTCGTAGAAACTTCGAAAAGGGCTCATTCGATTGGAAATTGGAGTGGCTAGTATCCTTTTTAATAGTCGAAAGTGATTGGAGGGCAACTAGACCCCCCCCCCGCGCCCATCATTCTCCCCAACACATCCAATAAAAATTTTGAGATAGCCATTTTGTTCAACGTAGTTGATTTCCATATAGAAAATATGTTTTTGAGGACACTCCCCCAAAACCCCCGGGGCAAGGGTTTTAAGTTATGCCCTGGGGGCATATAAGGTTTTTATAGAAGGCGTTGTCGTAGAAACTTCAAAAAAGGCTCATTCGATTGGAAATTCAAAGGGCTAGCGCCCTTTTTAATAGTTGAAAGTGATTGGAGGGCAACTAGCCCCCCCACCCCACGCCTATCATTCCCCCAAACACGTCCAATAAAAATTTTGAGATAGCCATTTTGTTCAGCGTAGTTGATTTCCAGATAGAAAATATGTTTTTGAGGAGGACACTCCCCCACAACCCTCGGGGCAAGGGTTTTAAGTTTTGCCCTGAGGGCATATAAGAACGATATTGGCACAATGTATCATTTTATTTTTTTTCCCCTTTAGAGCAGGGCACTTCGTATCGAAAAAGTTGTCGTAGAAACTTCGAAAAGGGCTCATTCAATTGGAAATTGGAGTGGCTTCTGCCCTTTTTAATAGCCAAAAGTGATTGGAGGGCAGCTAGCCCCCCCCCCACGCCCATCATTCCCCCAACACATCCAATCAAAATTTTGAGATAGCTATTTTGTTCAGCGTAGTTGATTTCCAGACAGAAAATATGTTTTGAGGAGGACACTCCCACACAACCCTCGGGGCAACGGTTGTAAGTTATGCCCTGGGGCATATAAGGTTTTTATAGAAGGTGTTGTCGTAGAAACTTCAAAAAAGGCTCATTCGATTGGAAATTCAAAGGGCTAGTGCCATTTTTAATAGTCGAAAGTGATTGGAGGGCAAATAGCCCCCCCCTGCCCATCATTCCCCCAAACAAATCCAATCAAAATTTTGAGATAGCCATTTTGTTCAGCGTAGTTGATTTCCACATAGAAAATTTGTGTTTGAGGAGGACACTCCCCCACAACCCTCGGGGCAAGGGTTGTAAGTTATGCCCTGGGGGCATATAAGGTTTTTATAGAAGGCGTTGTCGTAGAAACTTCAAAAAAGGCTCATTCGATTGGAAATTCAAAGGGCTAGTGCCCTTTTTAATAGTCGAAAGTGATTGGAGGGCAGCTAGCCCCTCCCCCCCCCCCCCCAAGCCCATCATTCCCCCAAACACATCCAATCAAAATTTTTAGACAGCCATTTTGTTCAGTGTTGTGGATTTCCAGATAGAAATTATGTTTTTGAGGAGGACACTCCCCCACAGCCCTCAGGGCAAGGGTTGTAAGTTATGCCCTGGGGGCATATAAGGTTTTTTTAGAACGCGTCGTCGTAGAAACTTCAAAAAGGACTCATTCGATTGGAAATTGAAATGGCTAGTGCCCTTTTTAATAGCCAAAAGTGATTGGAGGGCAACTAGCCCCCCCCCCCACGCCCATCATTCCCCCAACACATCCAATCAAAATTTTGAGATATCCATTTTGTTCAACGTAGTCGAAAGTTCTGGAAATTAGGTCTTTTAGGATAATAACCCGATCAGAGCCCTCAGTGCAAGGGTTGTAAGTTATGCCCTGGGGGCATGTAAGGTTTATATAGAAAGTTGCTCTAGAAATTTCAAAAGGGGCTCATTTGATTGGAAATTGAAATTGCCCCTTTTTAATAGTCGAAAGTGAGTGGAGAGTAATTAACCCCCCTCCCACGCCCACCATTTCCCCAAACATATTCAATCATTTTGTTCAACGTAGTTGAAAGTTCTGGAAATTATGTATTTAAGGATGACAAACCCCCCAGAGTCCCCAGGGCAAAGGTTGTAAGTTATGGTTAAGGTTTTTAATGATAGAGTTGTCGTAAAAACTTCAAAAAAGGCTCATTCAATTGGAAATTGAGAGGGCTAGTGCCCTTTTTAATAGTTGAAAGTGATTGGAGGGTAACTAATCCCCCTCTCACGCCCCCCATTCCCCCAAACACATCTAATCAAAATTTTCAGATAGCCATTTTGTTCAACGTAGTAGAAAGCTCTGGAAATTAGGTCTTTGAGGATAACAACCCCCCCCACCACCCAGCCCTCAAGGCGAGGGTTGTAAGTTATCCCCTGGGGCATTTAAGGTTTTTATTGAAAGCGTTGTCGTAGAAACTTCAAAAGGGCTCATTTGATTCGAAATTGAAAGGGCTAGTGCCTTTTTTAATAGTTGAAAGTGATTGGAGAAAGACTAACGCCCCTCTCACGCCCACCATTTTCCCAGACACATCCAATCAAAATTTGAGATAGCCATTCTGTTTAACGTAGTTGAAAGTTCTGGAAATTAGGTTTTAGAGGATGACAACCACCCTCACAGCCCTTAGGGTAAGGGTTGTAATTTATGCCCTGGGGGCATATAAGGTGTTTGTAGGAAGTGTTGTCGTAGAAACTCAAAAAGGGCTCATTCGATTGGAAACCGAAAGGCTTAGTGCCCTTTTTAATAGTCGAAAGTGATTGGAAGGCTTGACATTTTTATAGTAAAGATCGATGTGGGTATAATGTATTATTTTGTTGTTGGTGTTGTTGTTTAGACCAGTGCACTTCGAAGGAGTTGTCGTATGAACTTCCAAAAGGGCTCATTCGATTGAAAATAGAAATGTCAGATGCCCTTTTTAATAGTCGAAAGTGATTGGAGGGAAACTAATCCCCCTCCCACGCCCACCCTCCCGTTTGACTTTATGTTTAAAAACTAAATGTTGCCATAAGTTTAAATCAGATTGTACTGTGTTAATGCTAATTCCCAATAAGGCATTTCAACAGTATCCCAAGAACGACTGAGGGTATTATGTTGAAACTTTCGCGGCTGCTTGTGCTCTTAAAATTTAACCAAAGCAAAATAGCGTAAGTGTATCCAAGCTATCAAAGAAAGTAAACAGATTTTTTTGCGAATGGCATCAAGTTTTCCATTTCAGGTCAACTAGAGGAGGTATGAAACTAAATTAAACACTACTATTTGTGTCCAGATTTTTAAGAGGGTGTATGTTGTTAAAAATTGCTGAAAATTTTTCTCCAGCATACAAATAGCAGGCCAAACTATAAATTCTTAAAAAAACGAAAAGATTTAAAGTATTATTTTGTTTTTCTCTGAAAAGACTATGTCAATATAAAATGAACAGAAATTAATTAAAAAAACTTTTTCCACAAAATAAGTTTTTCAAAGAAAAGTAAAGAACTCCATTAAACAAAAAATGAGCAAAAATAAAATCAAATAATCTACCAGGCGTGAAACTACCACAAATCAGCATCGATAAATAAATGAAACCCAAAACCAACAGAAATTACAATAAATAACCGAGTCAAACTCAAAACGAGCAGAAATTAACATAAGTTGGGCTCAAAACCCCCTATGCCTTCCCAAGGCCAGAACATAATTTGCTCTTTACTGGAAAAAATATAAATGTTTTTACTTTTATAACTTTAATAAATCAAATAATATTAACATTTTGATTACTAAATATCAGTATATGTATATAAAACTGACAATGCACATTCATTTGTATTTTTTCAGCAAAGTGCAAATTATGTTCTGTTCCATAATTTTGCTCCAACGTGTTTTATGAAAAAAATTGCTCTTTGCGCATGACAAATATCCGTAATAAGAGAAAAACTTTGGATAAGCGTGATAATATGTCGATAAATAAAAGAGGGCAAGTTGTGTTAGTCTTGGGGATGCTAGACCATTCATGTATTTATACAAGAAAACAACAGTTTGGAACTGGGAAATTTGTTTTACTATTAGTAACTTAAATTTAAGAAAATCTTCTTTAGTATTAAATTTATTAAAATAAATTGACTTTACAGCTCGATTTTGTACGGTTTAAATTCTTTTTAAAATACCGTTGAAGGAATCAACCCAAACGTGACAACTATACTGATTATACGAATAAACAGGAAACAAATAAAGAGCTCCCAAACTTTTTGAGGCAAGAAATTTTTCAACCTTTACAGAATACCAGCTCCTCTTGCAATTTATACAAATAAAGAATTTGTTAGAAAAAAGAACAAAGATTCATCAATGATTACACTTAAGTATTTGAATTTTTAAGTCGTATCTATAAAAATCCATCAACTGTTAAACTTAGCTCAGAATTTACCGTTAAATATTAATCAACAAACAGTTACTCTTCGTATATTTCATTGGATCATTTAACATGTTTTCCGTGATTTTAAAAAGGGTTTCAACAGCTAAAGCTCGGAATAACAAAACCATGTCATCTGCAAATGATATTGTCAAACAATCGTTCATCAAACTTCCTATTTCTGCGGTATAAATAAGATTAAGAAGGGGCCCTAAAATCGCCCTTGTGGAGTTGCTCAAACTATCCAACCATAGCCGCTTATGACCTATACGATAGACATGATTCAATCCAACAAGCAACCGACGGTGGAAAATTATATTTCTTTAACTTTCTAAGTAAAAGATTATGGTTTACTATATCAAAAGCTTTCGACAGGTCAATAAAGCTGAGATGTAAAAATCCTTATTTAAGAATTCTTTCACTTTACAAATAAAGTAGTTAATAGCATGGTCCATCGAGTACCCCTTCCGAAATCCATATTGGTCTGGTGGTATGATTCCTTTTTCTTCCACAAATTTACTAATTTTATCATGCACTATTTTTTCAAAATCTTCGAAGTAACTGGTAAAATTGAAATAGGGCAGTAATTATTTATCTCTTCCTTATTTCCATTTTTATACAAAAGTATAATACGGCTTTCCTTTAGAACAATTCCTTTCTGAAAAGACAAATTGATTAGAAAGAGCAAGATATGAGATATCACTGGGAAAATATGTTTCAGAACTCGTTTCGGCATAAGTATTTTCGACCATCCTAATTCTCATATAATCACAGTCTTAGAAGCGCATGTTTTTGCTTGTAGATTTTGAAAATAATATTGGCTTTCTTTTGTTTTCCCAAGCCCTTTTATGAATAATTTACCTAAATTTTTCCAATTCTCCTAGGGAAGACCTCGGATAAATCTCAGGAAGGAGGGTCTCTTTGTGGAAGTGCAACTATAAATATGATTAAAGGATGGCTTACCTGAAGGATATGGTCCGCAAACGGGGCAAATGATACTGCAAAAACTGAGGAAACAATTCCTCCAAGGTACACTACCCTCTTTAAAAGGTTGCACAAGTCTTCTGTTCCACAATATGCTACAAGGAGGAATACAAAATATGCAGGGGCAATATACAGATATATATGCTTGAAGTTCAACAAGACTGCAAACCAAAAGGCACTTGCTAAAAAGTTACCCTAAAAAAGAAAAGAAAAATAGCCACAACATCTTTATATCTATACATTCGTAGAATATATAGTAAGCATTTCGATAATGAATATTAAAAGATTTAGTCTCTTACAGGGCCAGAAAATGAGTACTACTGGGCTGTGAGCCAGAAGTTGTGGTGTTTGTAATAGAAAATTCGACAGGTTCTGGCAGCTAAAGTCGTGTTTATGTTCAAAAGAAATTAATTTTAGAATACAAAATACACGGTTTATGGCAAAAGAGATTAATGCCCAGATTGGTACAAATACGGATAGATTATTTTCCTAGCTTAGACATTTGGCAAAGAGAATCAAAATAGCATTGGTCCTCACAAGACCTATCACGAGGAACGAAACCTCATACCTGACGAAGCAGGGGGAGAGAATAAAGATGAGAGGAGAAAAGTACAAGAAAAACATGCTAAACGCAAATTTGCAACATGCAACGATAATGGCCAGTAATTAACACAGAGGTACAATACACAAACCTTTCTGCTAAAATATTGGTAGTCTGAGGGGCTTTGAAGGCTGGAGGTCGACGAAGGAGCCACGGAACCCCCTTTCAGCTTCAATAATACAGACTGAAAATCCGGACTTAGCTCAAAATCTAACCAAGTAACCAAAATTTTGCTGTGGTAGTCCACACCTTAGTTATAACTCCTCACTGCCTCTCTAACGCCCCATCTCCCCGTTTAACCGCCCATTTTTTAGAAAAGAGGCAAGTATGTTATGCCTTATTTGAAGCAGAATCACGTGATGACTTTCAATCCGTATAATTGGAGGCACACAGTGGCCCGTGGTTCACTCAACACCCTCTCCACCCCTCTCACCGCCAGCTTTTTAGCAGAAAGGTAGACGTGATGCACCTTGTTTGAAAGGAAATAATGGAATAGCTTTCACTATGTATAATTGCAGAGCAAAGGGGATCAGTGACCCCTCGAATACCCCCATTTCCCATCGCCCACTGATTAACAAAAAGGTTGTAATGTTGCACATTGGTTGAACCATAATCATGCGAAAATTCCCAATCTGTCTGATTAAAGGTCCACAAAGGGTCCTTAATTTTCGACCAACACCCCGACCTTAGACCTTCCTGTGCTTCCAAAGGTTCTTAGGTCATCCAAGAAGAGTCGCCACTTACCTTTCAACGCTTTTACCACCAAAACATCTTGCCATTCCAGTTGCAAGGTCAGTTCTGTAGCTGCGTCATAGGGTGTTCTTGGGGCACCTAGTGGACATCTGGTGCCGCGTGGCTGCCAACAGAGGACAACCTTTGGTAGTCGAGTTTTGGGTATGCAAATAACATATCCAAGGCGTCCCTGCTTCCAGTATCTGATCATGTCGAATATCAGTAGTTGATACATCTTCTATCGTACAGTAGCGTTGTTACTTTCTGGGCCCGGTGGACAAATGAGTGCGTCTTAAACAGATGTTTTCGAACACGAGAAATTTCTTTTCAAGTTATTGGCCTAAATGTCAGTTTTCGGAATGATAGCAAAGTGTCGAGATGACGTTATTTTTAAACAGCCTCTTCTTGAGTCGAGAACAGTACTGCTGGCAAAGCCATATTTGAGACATTTTCGGGTTGTCACATCGTAGGTCGAAGGGATTCAGTGTTCGCCTTACTTTTTGTTTTGATAGCATCTATCTTTAAGCCCAAAGGTTCGGCAGCGTCTCTGACTTGGTTGAGGTATTGCTTGGACTTTGCTCTAGGATTCTAGGACTCTTATTGCGTGGGGATGCTTACCCAAGAAGATTTGTATCCCCAAATCATGAAACTTTGAAGCCTGCTAGCCGGGATTGTAAAGTACAGAGGTCCAAATTTTTTGGAGGAATACCCCTTGGCTATAGGTAACTGAGCATCACATTTCAAGAGAATTCCCATACCAGTACTTTCGATTTTACAGTCGCTTCCCCAGCAAATTAGTGGAGATCCTACTAATTACTGGGGATCAATCCCAGGTGAATCAATAAAAACTTTGAGGTCCCAACCATTTTCTACTGAACTATAGACTATCAGCCGTTGGAACAAAGCTCTCCCTCGGTTGCCTTTTTGCATCCTAATGATTGTATATAGAGGCACAACTAGAGCCCATAGCCACCCTCCCAAGGCAAAGAAAACAGTTTCTTGAATGATATCTCTGTAGTAATTGAACGTTCATCTTAGCACAGAAACTTGCTTTGGCTGAAGATGTGGGTGAGAAATTATCCACATCGTCTAATAAAACTATCATGCATCATAATCTTGTGCAAAAATAATTTTCGTTCGTAGAGATACTTGAGACGGTTAATTCACTGAAATCACCCTTGAATGACGCAAGTTACTAATAAAAAACATCAATTTGACACATTAATAGTTACAGTAAAACAGCATGAAAAAATTCTTTCAGAGGCAACGTTCTAATGTTGTCTATAGTAAAGAGCCATAAGGCTTCAATGTAATTATTTTATTCCCCACTACCCACTTCATATAGAAGGGGTGGTCATAAGAACTTCGGAAGGGGTTAATTTGATTGGAAATTGAAACTTCTAGTGCTCAATTTAAGAGTCAAAAATGATCGTGGGGCAATCAACCTCCCTCCTACGCCATTTCTTAAGATGCACGTAGCCCATTGTTTACATATAACATTTTAATTGGGAAAAGTGAGCATGTTTGATCCTGGGGCCCGAACAAGGCTTAGGGTATTAAGGTAAGACTTTCAGGAAATTTTGAGGGGAATATGAAGCAAAATCAAAAGCACACTTTGTGCATACTGGTTGTTAAAAGGGCGTATCAGCAATATATAAGGAACGGCTGAAGGGTATAAAATTGAAACTTTCATGGCATATTGGGGGGGGGGGGGTGTTGAAGGGTGATCGGAGGAAATTCAGTCTCCCTGACCCTTTTTAGATGCCCCCACCCCAAAAACTCACCAAAATTTTGAGAAAGTCATTTTGTTCAAAAGAGTGAAAAGGTCTAATAACTATGCCTATGGAAATGCCATTTCCCCCACAGTCCACGGGGCAAGGGCTGTAAATAATGCAATTTTCCCACCAGATATAGGATTTATCATTAGGAAAAAGGTAATTTTGACCCTGGGTTGTCCGAAAAGCCAAAAGGCATTAAGGTGAAATTTCAGGGAATGTTTAGGGGGACGTTGAGCTAAATCAAAAGATACTGTGTGCATCCAGGTTATCAAAAAGGCGTATCTGCAATAACTTACGAACCCCTAAGGGCAAGGCCGTATTCAGGGGGGGGGGGTAGGGAGTTTGAACCCCCCCCCCCCCCCCACCCAAATTTCCGAGAAAATTACTTTTTTCAACACTTTGACCCTCTTTATGAAACTCGCATATTTTAAGCTTCCCCAATCACAAGGTCACTGTAATTACCGGCTTAGCTTGAGTGAACAATAGAGTCAATTATTAGGATTAGGCAGCATATCTTCTCCTTCAGTTCAGCCTTCTCTTAACTGGTGCAATCCAATCCCAGGTCAGTTTGAATCTAACACTGAAACAATGAGGAAGCGACAAGCGGATAACGATTTAATTCGATACTTTCAAGGGAAAAGGCCCACAATAGAAAGTTTGGATACCCGGCAACCAGAGCCGGAATGTGAATCTCAGAACCGGTACGTTAGGGTAAAAGACCAGTTTCTGATTAAGAAAAATTATGTAAAACTAAAACCCTCACATCTTGTTACCAAAGAGGAATTGAGAAGAATTGTCAGATGACGAAATTGGGATGACGACTCGTCAACGGAGGAGACTTCCCAAGGCAGCAACCATCTTCAGATCCCACAGAACGACATTGGACAAGCTGTCAACAGGGCCTGTGATTTAGACATTACTACGAAGTTGCAGTTACTTGAATCTCCGTGGCTGCCAGACGAGAGCTACTCGTTTCCAGCCTCAGGCAAACGTAATTTAAGGTTTCAGCGAAGCTGGCTGGCTCGTTTTCCGTGGCTTGTGTACTCGGATGAATTTAAGAGTGGTTTCTACAAATACTGTGTAATCTTTGCAGCTGAATGCTCCGGTAAAGGAAATAACCAAAGGCTTGGAGCACTGGTCCTAAAACCATTTAAAGCGTGGAAAGACGCGATTGAAGTTTTCGCTTGTCACAGTAAATTTAATTTCCACATAGGAAGTGCTGTACTTGCGGAGGGCTTTGTAGCCGTACAGAAAGGCAAGCAAGACAATATTCTCTTCAAGTTAGATGATGCTCGAAAAGTTCAAGCAAACGAAAATCGCATGGGACTAAAATGGGTTGTAAAAACTATTGTTTTTTTTGTGGTCGACAGCAGCTAGCCCTTCGTGTTACGAATGATCACGGTCCTCTGCGTCCCGAAGAAAAAGAACCAGCTTTAAACGATGGAAATTTCCGTGCTCTTTTGAGAATGAGAATGCGATATGGTGATGACGAGCTAAAAAAGCATATTGAAAAAAGTGTGGGAAATGGGATGTATCTGTCCCCAGTAGTGCAAAATGAGCTTATTGGTGTTTGTGGAAAGATGATCAAAGCTGATATTGTTAAAAGGGTAAATGAAAGTGTGTGCTATTCGAATGTAGCGGATGAAGCTTCGGACATAAGAAGCACAGAGCAGCTGTCTATTTGTATTCAGTATGTTTCAAACAGAGCTTTGCGCGAAGATTTTCTTGGTTTGTTTCTGTATCAGATTTATTCTGACAAGGTCTGGCCACCACAATATTAGAAACCTTGAAAAATCATGGTTTGGATTTGAGCAAGCTTGTAGGACAGGGATATGACGGAGCAGCTGCTATGAGTGGGCGCCTGAGAGGCACTCAAGCTTGGGTTAGACAGCACCATCCATGAGCAATTTATGTCCACTGTGGAGCACATACACTCAACCTGGCGATCGCTTCAGCTTGCTCCATTCCAGTCATGAAAACGTGTTTTGGGACAATCTCTCTGATCTGCAACTTGTTTTGGCTCATCCCCCTCCCGTACCAAGGTACTCAAAGACAGAATTCGACAATACATGCCAGAATCTAGAAAAACTACTCTCATTACCCTTTGTGAAACACAGTGGGTGGAGAGGCACGATGCCGTTAACCACCTTGTGGAGCTCTATAAGCCAATTTTAGAAGCACTGGAAGAGCTTCAAGAAGGAAACGCGAATGATGAGACTTCCGCAAAGGCCCATCAGTTAGCAAGCTCAATGGAGTAAGGACAGTTACTGACCAGTTTATTCGTAGCAAAAGAACTCTTTGGTCTTACGTTGCCGCTGTGTAAGGTTCTTCAAGCTGTTGACTGTGACTTGGCGCTTGCATGCGAACACGTTGAAACTGTGGTGCAGACAGTTGTGGGCCTACGCGAAGACGCAGATTCTTCGTTCGACTCGTTGTATTCAAAAATTGAAGATTTTGCCAGAGATCTGAAGATAGAATTGACGTTTCCAAGAGTTGGTCGTCGTCGAAACGACCACTATGACATCGGTTCGTCGAAAGAAGCGTACAGAGCTTCCATATACATTCCATTCATGGAATACTTCATGTCAGAACTCAAGGAGAGATTTACGGTGCATCGTACAATTTTGTCAACTTTAAACGGCTTCATACCTGCGAACTTAGACAAAAGAAACTTGTCTGACGCAGAAATCAGTGAGAATACTGATATTTACTCCGACCTTTTACCAGAGCCAGATGCCCTAAGCCACGAACTGAAATTATGGAAAACGAAGCGGCAGAACGTTAACAACAAAGAACGACCACTCTCGGCTTTGGCTGCACGTGATACGTGCAATGCTGATTTCTTTCAAACATCAGCCGCCTTCTTACAATTATAGCTACTTGGCCTGTTTCAATTGCTACACCGGAAAGGACTTTCTCTACCATGCGACGGCTTAAGACATGGCTACGAAATACAACCGGTGAAGAACGTTTGACAGCTCAAAAACATATTTTCTGTCTGGAAATCAACTAGCCTACGCTAAACAAAATGGCTATCTCAAAATTTTGATTGGATGTGTTTGGGGGAATGACGGGCGTGGGGGGGCTAGTTGCCCTCCAATCACTTTCGACTATTAAAAAGGGCACTACCCCTTTGAATTTCCAATCGAATGAGCCTGTTTTGAAGTTTCTACGACAACGCCTTCTATCAAAACCTTATATGCCCCCAGGGCATAACTTAAAACCCTTGCCCTGAGGGTTGTGGGGGAGTGTCCTCCTCAAAAACATATTTTCTATCTGGAAATCAACTAGCCTACGCTGAATAAAATGGCTATATCAGAATATTGATTGGATAGGTTTGGGGAAATTATGGGCGAGGGGGGAGGGGGCTAGTTGCCCTCCAATCACTTTCGACTATTAAAAAGGGCACTACCCCTTTGAATTTCCAATCGAATGAGCCTGTTTTGAAGTCATACGACAACGCCTTCTATAAAACAAAAAAAAAAAGAACAAAAACAAAAAAAAAAAAAAAAAAAAAAAAAAAAAAAAACAAAAAAAAAAAAAAAAAAAAAAAAAAAAAAAAAAACCTTATATGCCCCTAGGGCATAACTTAAAACCCTTGCCCTGAGGGTTTGTGGGGGAGTTTCCTCCTCAAAAAAATATTTTATATCTGGAGGTCGACTACGCTGAACAAAATGGCTATCTCAAAATTTTGATTGGATGTGTTTGGGGGAATGATGGGCGTGGGGGGGCTAGTGCCCTCCAATCACTTTCGACTATTTAAAAAGGGCCCTAGCCCTTTGAGTTTCCGATCGAATGAGCGTGTTTTGAAATTTCTACGACAATGCCTTCTATAAAAACCTTATATGCCCCCAGGGCATAAGTTAATACCCTTGCCCTGAGGGTTCTGGAGGAGCGTCCTGCTCAAAACCATATTTTCTATCTGGAAATCAACTAGCCTACGCTGAACAAAATGGCTATCTCCAAATTTTGATTGGATGTGTTTTGGGGAATGATGGGCGTGGGGGGAGCTAGGTGTCCTCCAATCACTTGCGACTATTAAAAAGGGCACTAGCCCTTTGAATTTCCAATCGAATGAGCCTGATTTGAAGTTTCTACGACGACGCCTTCTATAAAAACCTTATATGCCCCCAGGGCATAACTTAAAACCCTTGCCCTGAGGGTTTTGGGGGAGTGCCCCTCCTCAAAAACATATTTTCTATCTGGAAATCAACTACGCTGAACAAAATGGCTATCTCAAAATTTTGATTGGATGTGTTTGGGGGAATGATGGGCGTGGGGGGGGGGGGCTAGTTGCCCTCCAATCACTTTCGACTATTAAAAAGGGCACTAGAACTCTCAATTTCCAATCGAATGAGCCCCTTTTGAAGTTTCTCTACGATGACCCCTTCCCTATGAAGTGCCCTGCTCTAAAGGAAAAAAAACAATAAATGATACATTGTGCTAACATCGTTCTTATATGCCCTCAGGGCATAACTTCAAACCCTTGCCCAGAGGGTTGTGGGGGAGTGTCCTCCTCAAAAAAGATATTTTCTGTCTGGAAATCAAGTACGCTGAACAAAATGGCTATCTCAAAATTTTGATTGGAGTGTGTTTGGGGGAATGATGGGCGTGGGGGGGGACTAGTTGCCCTCCAATCACTTTCGACTATTAAAAAGGGCACTAGCCAGTCCAATTCCAATCAAATGTGCTCTTTTCGAAGTTTCTATGACAACTCCTTCGAAACAAAGTGCCCGGGTATGGAGGAAAAATAATAATACATTGTGCCCACATCGTTCTTTACTTAGGCAGCGCAATCGCGCTGCCTATGATTTTTCATTAGACAAGGAGGAATGTTTGATCCTAGGTGTGTGTCCAAAAAGGCTAAGGGGACTAAAGGTGAAACTCCAGGGATAGTTTAGCGTGATGCTGATCTAAACCGAAGACAATAGATGCATCCGGGTTATCAAAAAGGCGTACCTGCAATATCTTAGGAACAGCTATGGGTATTAACTTGAAACTTTCAGGGTCTCTACTGCTACTATTACTGATCCCCAAGGATGCTCCTCGGGTAGGCGGCTAGAGTTCAAAGAAAGCGTTTAAGGTAGTTGGTCAATCCCCGATAGTAGTTATATGGTATTAAAGGGATCAAAAATTGAATTCAAGGTATGACAAGAAACGTGGTCTTTGAGTTTCTTTTAGAAAAATCAAGTAGAAAGGGCAGCAATATATCAGAAACGCTGAATTTCAAGGTTACGATGATTTCAGACACAAAATATTCCTCTTCAGCTCCTGACAGAAGTTTGGGGTGTTACGGTTGGCACTAAATTTTTGAAAGGATTTGAGCTAAAGCTGAAAGAAATATGCATACTCCAGGATTTTAAGGAGGGGAAGTTACATGTTCTTTACAGTATGTACTAAACATATTGTGTGTATATGTTGCAGATGCTATGCTATAATAGTTTTTTCACGGATTTGAGTTTCCTCGTTCTTTTTCCTTTCTTTTTCTTTTTTTAAAATCTTTTCGTAATATTTTCTTGCAAGGTTTAGCAGTTTATATTAGTTTGTTGCAGTTGATAGAGGATATGTTTTCGGAATTTTATAGATAGATGAAGTATTTTTTTTTTTTTTTTTTTTTTAGTATAGTCTTTTGCTTAGAAGAGGGGATAAACTAGACTTTTATTTATCCGACTAAGCATTAGTCATATTCTATTGACTTGATGTTTTGATTTCACAAGAATTTAAACCAAGTTTTCCTGAATAGCGATTAACCAAAGCAAGTGCGAACAGAATCAAACTAAAAAAAAACACTTGCCTGTCTTATATGGGCTATTGATATAAATAGAAGTCCTGATAAAAATCCGTTGTACTGGAAGTGAATATGATCAACCATAAATAAACCAGGATTGGAAGCTAACAAAATAAAAGCAATCACGTTTGTGGAGGATAGCTTGGCTGTTCTGGTATCTACTGGCATGAACGATGAGCAGACTCTAAAAGTAAAACAGAGGTTGTATACATAAATATAGTAAGTATGGCCGTATCCAGGGGGTGGGGGGTTTTGTAGAGGTGGTTAGGGGATTTATCACCCCCCCCCCGAAATGTTTTTCCGACTCTTAAAAACGTAAAAAAAATTAATTTAAACAAATTTTTTTGATGCCTTTTTGCAAGTTTTTTAACCCTCCCCACGGAAAAAAATCCTTTTGTAACTCCCCATCCCCGGGAAACAAAATCCTCGATAGGGCCCTGAGAGAATTATTCCAATTCTCTTCATTCAATCAGTCAGATCAGACTTCATTCCTCAGATTGCCTCTCGTGCCGGCATGAATACTCTGATTGAATTAGCTAAAATGTGTCATTCGTATGGAGCCTTCAAAACAAAAAAAAACTTCAAAAACATTTATGATTTCTGGATTTTTTTTCTCTTTTTTGCCTCAATGCGATGGATTTCTATGGGCCAAGTCAGAAATGTATGTTTGTATTGTTGTTTATTGGACACAGTACTTTGATCTCGCTAAGTTTTTCGGCGAGTAATCAATGGTGAGAGGCTCTTTGTCATTACCTCTTAGTGTTGTGTTGTTTCCCCTTCTTCTTTTTTCTTCTCTCGGCATTGCCAGCCATAAAGCCTTGATATATTTACTTTTGCTATTTGAACTTATTAATGAATTGCTTCTCCTGAGTAAAGTTATCAATCTATTTAGATGCCCATACAACTTTTATCGTTAACAGTAGTAAAAAACGAGTAAAGCGCCGTTGTTCTCCCAGTAAGCCAACTTAAAAATTCAGACTTGAAGACGATACACAGTGAAAAAGATTTTAGTTTTTAATTAATTCGAAATATGTCATTTTTATTAAGATTCGAACTACCCATGCAACATAGTTTGCATACAAATATTGAAAACTACGATAAAAGGGTGAAATCCCCTCAAGACGCATCCCACCTTAGTGTTTTACTTCCCAGCCAAAAAGACCCAAGTTAAGTATTGTATCCTGAACCTTAAGCTTAGACGGAGGTCAAATGGAAAAAGTGCATATAAAGACATATAATTTTTAAATCTACTTAAAACCAGTATGAGCTGGACCCCCTTCTCTCATCATATAAGCAGACATGATCTTAGTTTTTAAATAAAGGGCATATTATACGGCAAGACTGGGATGGACACCATTCATTGGCGTCAATGGGGATTCCCCCTCTAAATTAAAAAATACATTTTGTTTTATACCTGTATAAAATTGAAACATCTTTCCCCCGTCCCACAAGATTTTCGTGGATTGGCTTCATCACTGACACCACTGAAAACGAAGCAAAACAAAAGAAACTAAAAGGTAAGTTTTTTAAGTTTCTAACTGTAAAAAATGATTTTTATATAAGGGTTCACTTGACTCTACAGAAATTTTGACCCAGGAACTTAATCATGAATGTCTTCAGCTGTTCGAAAAAAGTAGGGTATTTTAGCCGCATGTTTGGGCGAACCAAGAGTATTTTTTCTAATTTTTTTTTTTTTTTGGCGCATTGGGTTTCCCTTGGCCTAAGGACTTAAGGGTATAACGTTCAAGCAAATTGGAGAAAAAATTGTCTCATTTTGAATGGGCTTGTGCCCTGATCTAACATTTGTTATGTACATTGGGTCTGTTTGGCCCCGGAACTTACAAATGTGAGCATTAAAGCGATTAGACACAAAAGCTTGTTCCACCTATTTTCGGGGCCCCTAAACGCCCATCATCTCCAATCCGAAAAATTGTGACGTCCTTCTGGTCCAAGGACGATCTCTAAAATCGGATTGTCACAAACCAATTGGACAGTCAAGGACTAAACATGGCCGCCTTGTTTTTACTATAAAGCCTTTTCGTGAACAATTAGGCAAGTCGCATCATTTAAGACTTAACTCCTGGGGTAGTTTGGATCATGTCATCCCTGAAGGCATATTAACTGGAGCTTTTGCTTATTTTGATCAAAATGACTATCTATCAACTTTGATTTGACACCATGGGGGGGGGAGGCAGTGAGAGGCCAGAGGCGAAAAGGGTCCGGAAGAGGGGCTGGATGCCTTCCAATCACTGCCGGCATACGAAGCAAAAGCACTCTGACCTCCCAGAATTTGAATTGGAACAATCGTCATACTTCCCAGCAATCCTTGCTTTATCTAGAGAAAGAATACATAATCATATTTGTAATACAATCTTATAAAATTAAAAAAACAAAACAAGACTTGCTTTGTAAAACCTCTCTGGTGGTTAACTTGATCAGGTAATATGATTCCAAGTCCCATTCAATGATATGAAAATGTGCTGTAGTGAGAATGATTTAGTTGAATACAATTTTAATCGGGCACCTTATGAAATTGAGATTTCTAACAGAGTTCAACCATCAAACAGAGTTCAAGCGTGGGGAAAGTCTGTTGACCTGAGGAATGTCTTTAGATCTTCAACAACAGCATGAAAAAGCCAATCGTACCTACCCTCACAGAGGATAGAGGAAAGCACTCCTTTCCTAAGGCTTCTAAGATTAGTCTGAAATTCCCTCAGAATACTAAAAACACACTCTTGTCAGTTTCAGACTCATGACAACACCCTCCTCCAGTCCAGGAAGAGGTCATCCAAAATCGTCGCGAGAACTGTCGTTGTGGCTTGTGTTTGTGGTATTAACACTCTAAAACGACGACTTCAAAAGCACCTATTAGCACGGCCGTTAGAATTCCACTAAAAGAATATAAATGGTATACTCACAGATAAGCACCATAGTAGTACACAAAATCCAAGAGAATCACCGACGATCTCTGAAAAATTATGGTTGCTTCAGATTTGTAGTCGATGTTAATCAGTTTCACCATTTCTGGATCAAAAAACACAGCCATCTGGGAAAGAATGTATTCGAGCCAAGCAAAAAAGGAGGGTAGTCAAGAGTCCACACTGAAGTATTGTCATAATACCATTTTTTCTAATGGAAGGCTTTTTGTAATAGCAAGCCAATTTCTATGCACTTGAAAATCGGTTTGAAAAACTGAAATGAAAAGCATATTGAAAAAAAGCCCTAAGAAAACTGCAGAGTTCTTACCTGCAGTGAAAAAAGAAATATAAGATAATAAGCGTCTTATATACAGTATAATTTGTGAAGTATTAAAAAGTTAGCTTCAAAGAATTTATTTTAATATCGCGGTTGAGTTAATCTGCTAAAAAATTATGCTGCTATCTTTCAGTAAATAAGAATGAATCTAGTCAAATTCTAATTTTACGCGTATACAGTGCCTTTCATTTCATGTCGTTTATTTTATACAGAACTTGATAAGAAAATTTGGCTCAGGATTTTTCCGGGATCCTTTTGGAAATGGTCTTAAATGATAAGAAGACTACCCTAAACAAAATATGTTGAATATATATTCAACATTTAATGTCTGACCTTACCCAACCTTAGACTTAGTTCCTCCAGAGCCACTAACAGTGCAGAGCGCGTCGATGAAGCCTCTACAGTAGTGCCGAAGTCGTGCCGTAGCGGTAGCAACCTCAGAATTCAGTATTAATGAGGTCTCAGCCGTCCTTAGATCTCCATCATAAGTTGACTGTAAGGTTTTTTTAGACGACCTCGTCTTCTTCACCATCTGTTGTTCAACCATAAGTTGTCTGATGATGGTGGCTTTGTAGCATACGAAGAAATTGCCCCAAATATGTTCACCTCTTCTTCCTTAGAAATGCAGCAACAAAAGGCTGACCCACTCCACAATGAATTTCAGAATTGCAGACTCTTTGTTGCCAGCTTATATTTAGAATTCTTCCCAGGCACATATTTACACTTGAGGGAATCTTCTTTTCGAGTTCCTGGGTCATTCTCCAGCACTCATTAGTATAAAAGAGCATGGAGAGTACTTCGCTATTAAAGAGACAAACCTCAATCGTAGCGGGTATTTATTATTCTTCCAAACAGCCGTCATTCTGTTAAACAGGCTTTAATCTATTGAAGGCTCAAGTTGACTTCACAATTCTAAGTTTTATCTGAGTCATTATTTAGCCACCACAATCAATCCAATTATCAAGGTACTTGAACTCCTTGACCTGTTCTAAATATTTATTCTTGCAATGTCAAACAAGCGGTATTGTTGTGATGAACAATGTTCTTTAACTTTTCTCCATTAATGGTCAATCGATCATTCTCTGCGTTGTCTATGATCCCATGAATTCACTGCTGCAACCTCTTTTTAGATTCATCCAGCAAGACTACGTCATTGACAAAGTCTAAGCCGGAAAGCCGCGTACTGCTTGCTTTTAAGCCATATCCAGGGTTGATTCTCAATACATCGTCCATTATAATCATAGGCAGCGCAATAGCGCTGCCTAAGTAAAGAACGATGTTGGCACAATGTATTATTAATTTTTTTGGTTGGTCTTAGATCAGGGCTCTTCGTATCGAAGGAATTGTCGTAGAAACTTCGAAAAGAGCTCATTAAATTGGAAATTGGAGTGGCTTGTGCCCTTTTTAATAGTCAAAAGTGATAGGAAGGCAACTAACACCCCTTCCACGCCCACCCTTTCCCCACACACACATCCAATCAAAATTTGAGATAGCCATTTTGTTCAACATAGTTGAAAGATCTAGAAATTATGTATTTGAGGAGGAGACACTCTCCCCCAACCCCTCAGGGCAATAGTTGTAATTTATGCCCTGGGGGCATATAAGGTTTTAATTGAAAACGTTGTCGTAGAAACTTCAAAAAGGGTTCATTCAATTGGAAATTCAAAGGGCTAGTGGCCTTTTTAATAGTCGAAAGTGATTGGAGGGCAACTAACCCCCCTCTCACGCCCACCATTTCCCAAAAACACATCCAATCAAAATCTTGAGATAGCCATTTTATTCAACGTAGTTGTAAGTCCCTGGAAATTAGGTCATTGAGGATGACAAACTCCCACAGCCCTCAGGGCGAGGGTTGTAAGTTATACCCTGGGGACATATACGGTTTTTATAGAAAGCATTGTCATAAAAACTTCAAAGAGAGCTCATTAAATTGGAAATTAAAAAGGCTAGTGTCCTTTTTAATAGTTGAAAGTGATTGGAAGGCAATTAACCCCCCTCTCACACCACCATTTCCCCAAACACATGCAATCAAAATTCCGAGATATCCATTTTGTTCAACACAGTTGAAAGTTTTGGAAATTGGGTCTTTGAGGATGATAACCCCCTCAGAGCCCTCAGGGCAAGGGTTGTAAGTTATGCTCTGGGGGCATATAAGGTTTTTACAGAAAGCGTTGTCTTAGAAACTTCAAAAAGGGCTCATTCAATTGGGAATTGAGAGGGCTAGTACCCTTATTAATAGTCAAAAGCGATTGGAGGGCGAATGCCCCCCCCCCACTACGCCCATCATTTCCCCAAACACTTCCAATCGACATTTTTTATATAGCTACTTTGTTGAACGTAGTTGAAGGGTCCAGAAATTATGTTATTGAGTGTGACCCCCCCCCCCCCACAGCCCTCAGGGCTAAGGTTGTAAGTTATGCCCCGGGGGCATATAAGGTTTTTATAGAATGCGTTGTCTAGAAACCTCAAAAAGGGCTCATTCAATTGGGAATTGAGATGGCTAGTGCCCTTACTAATAGTCAACAGCGATCGGAGGGAGAATGCCCCCCCCCCCCCAGCATTTCCCCAAACGTTTCCGATCAACATTTTGATATAGCCATTTTGTTGAACATAGTTAAATGGTCCATAAATTATATTTTTGAGTATGGCACCCCCCCCCCCCCACAGCCCTCAGGGCTAAGATTGTAAGTTATGCCCTGGGGGCATATAATGTTTTTATAGAAAGTGATGTCGTAAAAACTTCAAAAAGGGATCATTGGATCGGAAGTTGAGAGGGGTATTGTCTTTTTTAGTAGTCGAAAGTAATCGGAGGGAGAATCACCCCCGTCCCATGCCCATCATTTCCCCAAACATTTTGATATGGCCATTTTGTTCAACGTAGTTGAAAGGTTTTGAAATTATGTCTTTGAGGATGACAACCCTCCCACCATAGCCCTCAGGACAAGGGTCCTAAGTAATGCCCTTGGGGTATATAAGGTTTTTATAGAAAACTTTGTCGTAGAAGCTTCAAAAAGGGCCCATTCGATTGGAAATTGAGAGGACTAGTGCCTTTTTTATTAGTCGAAAGTGATCAGAGGGCAAATGTCCCCCCCCATGCCCATCATTTCTCCAAACACTTATAATCAAAATCTTGGGATAGCCATTTTGTTCAGTGTATCAGAAAGGTCTGGAAATTATGTTTTAGAGGATAAAAAAAAATCCCCCCAGCCCTCAGGGCAAAGGTTGTAAGTTATGCCCTGGGGACATATAGGCCTAAGGTTTTTATAAAAATAAACTTCGGAGGGGGCTCATTGGATTGGTAATCAGATACTCTAGTGCTCTTTTTGAGAGTCAGTGATCGGAGGGCAGCTATCACCCCCCCCCCCCCTCCACACACACACACGTCGTATTGTCCCGAAATGCATCTAATAGAAATTGTGACATATATTTGAGATTTTAAAATAGTATGTCAATACAAAACGAACAGAAATTAATTAAAAAAACTTTTTCCACAAAATAAATTTTTTTCAAAAAAAGTGAAGAACTCCATTAAACCAAAAATGAACAAAAATAGAATCAAATAATCTACCAAGCATACAACTACTACAAAAATAAATCAATAAATAAATAAAACCAAAACAAACAGAAATTATTATGAGTAGGGTTCTAAACCCCATGCTTTTTAAAAGCCAGAATATAATTTGTTCTTTACTAAAAAAAAATTGTTTTAAATGCTTTCACTTTTATAACTTTAAGAAATCAAAATTATTTAAGACTTTAAGGAATAAATATCAGCATATGTATATTAAACTGATAATGCACATTTTTTTTTCAGTAAATTCATTTGAATTTTTTTTCAGTAAAGTACAAATTATATTCTGGCTTTTAGAAAGCATGGGTTTAGAACCCTACTTGAACAGTCTTGCCCTATTCCTAGATACAATTTCTGCTCACTTGATCCTGATATTTCCACTCGCCTGCCGAGGTGTTTGAACTCTATGACTTGCTATACAGTTGAGTCTCCACACTTTATATCCAGGGAAAATATGTTGTCGCCATGTCCTTTGTCTTCTCTACTTTAACTTTGAGGTCAAGTCAGCTAGCATAGCATAGCCCTGTTTTACACCAGATATGATGTGGAATATATGGTGTTTCCCTACTTGGATCTGAAGACAGCATTCTATATTTTCATATAACGCAACAATTAGAGATACTTTTTTGCCATGGACTCCATAATATCTCACGATTTTCAAAAGCGTACCTTGGTCGACGGAATTGAAGGCTTTTCGAAGTCTGCGAAAATCAGATACGTTTTTTCTAGTCATTCATGGCACCCTTCAATCATCATCCGTAATGTGCAGATGAGATCACTACAAAAAGGGATGGCCAGAAACCGTGCTGTTCGTCCCGCAAGTATTTATTGAGTTCTGTCTAGACACGCTGGAAAATAGTCTGTAAAAAAAAGCTTACTTGGAATAGATAGGACACTAATGCCCCTCCAGTTGTCAGAGTTTTTTTCGCATCTCCTTTCTTGAAAAGTTTGATGAGAGTATTTTTGTCCATTCTACGGGTACCTTTTCAGAGTTCCAGATACTAGCAAAGAGTCTATGTCAAACATTCGTACAGGCTTCTCGTCTATTATTCTATCAGTTGCTGCTGCTTGTCATTCCTCAGCTTGAGGGCTGCCTATCAGACTTCTGAATCAGAAGATTCCTCGATACTGACTTGTAGACTCAAAAAGTAAGTAGCAGGAATATCTAATGGATCCGAAGGGAGCGGTCTATTCAAAATCTTTTCGAAATGGAAGGCCCATACTTTGGGAATTTCTGATGGGTCTGGAGACAATTTTGCCACTTGGTTTTTTTGACTAGTCCGTTTACATTTCGGCTTTTCAACACAATTTCATTGGTAATCTTGAATACTGTTCGAAAGTTACCAGGTTCCGCTGATTCCTCAGTCATGGCAGTTTTTTTCTGTCCAAAACGTTGTGTTTATCTCCCATTCCCTTGCGCTCCTTTCGACTTGTTTATCCAAGTCTTTGTAGAGTCGGTTTTTTCAGAGCTATTTTGCTGTTTTCACCACCGTTTAGGAAATGTTGCTTTAAGTTACGCCCCTCACCAATCAGGTTCCAGGTTCTCTCTGATCGCCACTGGTCTTTGGTTCTTATAACGTAACCAACCGTAGCAGCAGCCGTCTGATTGCAAACCTCCTTTATGGTGTTCCAGGTTGACTCTAGACTCGCATCATGGTCATCATCTAAGGCGAGGGCTTCAAGTTTGTTAGAGAACATAACGAAAAAAAACTCATTTCGTAATGCCGCAGTGGGAAGCTTCAAGGATTCGAAGTATTGGGTTTACTTTGGGTCAGGTATTTTTCATGACCGTTAGCTTTGTGATATCCTTACTATCATTACCCACGTCATCAGAGTCACCTCAGCACCTCTGAAAGCTCTCATATTTTGCAGACCAGACTTCCAACTTCTGTTGATCAAAAGGTGGTAAATTTGGTTGTACGTTCTCGCGTTAGAGAAACATCGAGTTTTTTATTGGTTGTTTTGCGTGCAAACAAGGTGTTCCCCAATTATTATGCCATGTGTCAGTTAAAAGTCCATTAGCAGCACTCCATTTTCTTTCATTTCGTCATTCCCTTCATTTTTAAGGATCTCTGATCAGTAAGATCTATCATTCTCCATTTTGACGTTAAATTCCCTTCCAAAACAGATTAAGTCATGACTGGAAATGTTTTTGTCACTGATTTAAGGGTGCTATAGAAGCTGTCCTTCAACGCGTCGTCAGCGTCGCTTGTAGGTGCGTAACAAGCAACTATGGTTACCTTTGCGCTATTACCTGCAAATCGGACATTTTGTCAACACTTTTCAGGCTGTTTTAGAAAGCATTACGACCACGCCCGCTACTTTTGTCTTCTCGAGGCCTCTATACATTACAGTAAACCATATATCCAGGTTTTGTTTGCCTGCTCTAGTCCAACAGACCTCAGAGAACACAAGTATATCCAGGCCATAATTACCCATTTTCTCCATATCCTGTTCTGTCTTTGATAGTTGGGCCATGATTCTAAATTCAAGAAACCAAGTTTGATGAGGCACTTTGCCTTCAAAAAAAACCGTATCCAAGGGCGGTCCAAGTATTGACGAAGCTTTTTATTCTACTATTTTGATTCATCGATCAGCATTCTCAGTGCAAATACCAAATTATCAGCACAATCCACCGGTTCCAAAATAAGCTACTTTTCTTGGAGGTGTGAATCATGTGCACCTCTTAACTCTTGCAATACAACCAAAGTCAATAGTCTGCACAGTACTGACAAAGGGTTGATAAATATCCAATTACCATGCACCAACGTGTCTCTTATTTTGAAGAATTTCCCCAAAATTCCCTTGATCTATACATGGAAGACTTTCCTAAATTCCACACACTGGTGAAAACAACAAGCCACACAGTGAGACATGTTATTATCAAATACTTCAGCATTTGCATAGTGATGCCAGCTATGCCAGGAGGCCATCTGTTCCTAAGCTGTTTTGCTACATACATGATCTCCAGAGCTTAGCAGGTCTTTTTCGATCTCTAGGCGAAACAAGGGAGCATCACCTACATTTCCTTGGTCGTTGGCTCGTGGTCTTTCTATAAGTTTTTCCAAGTGGACAGCCTATCTCTCATCATTTTTGTCTGGACCAGAAAGACAACTCAATTCTCTCCTTGACCAGGGTAATCCAGCTACTCTGTTTCCTGACTCTCAAATATTGAGCCTTTGATGGTATAAATTTTTTAACCAAAGAATAAAAGGATTCTTGGGTCTTTATAGTTCGAGCGTCGAAAACTGAGCCAAGGGGACAAAACCACCGATTTTTGAAAATGAAAATTTGAGCAAACCATTTTTTTGTCATAGCCAAGTGTTTTCATTTTTAATCCATCGTTGAACAAGCTGTCATTGTTTTTATAGTACTATCATATTCATGTATAAGGACACTGTCTGATTAGGTTAAATTTAATCACCTCGTTTTACGATTTTTATTTGTCAATGCAATAGAACTGTCAAAATCACACATAAGAATTTCACCTGTTAAGGCATAAAAAATTTAGAAATGTCTTAGAAATTAAAAATCAGAAAACTCATTTTTTGAATGACTTCTGAAAATCAATCATCTGACTTGTGATTCTAGAATTCCATGGCTTTGATTGTTAGTTTTTTCTTGCAAAAAAAAACGAAACAACTGAAATCTGGGAGGCTATCTAAATAGAATTTTGATAGTTTGAAGTAATTGACTATCTCTGAGTTCTTACTTGATAATATTTTGTCTCTAGCTGGTCCAATTTTCAGAGGAAAAAAGGGCAGAAACCAGCATTTGCTGTAGCGTCATCTCTTATATAGATAAAAAAGGCCACTAGATATTTAAAATTCATTCCAAAGAGTCCTCTCTCAATAAGCTATGACCACTGGTTCAATAGGATCATCTCTGGATAAAGATACATCTGTTAACCAGGTTTTTGCTCTGTTTTAGTGCTCTCAGGCATATCAAATTTTATAAATTTTTTTTTACCTCTTTTGGGAGTTTTTGGTCCCACTTTCAAAATGTATACTATTTTTTATACTACTAAGCCTTGATGAGTTAAATTAATGGATTTATAGAAGTTAGAATCAACATTAAACAATATTCAAATAGTATATACATGTATATTGTAATGGACGTCAAAATTATGCTTTAAAGCTTTGGTTTGCATTGCTAAGGGCCCCTCGTTAGTTAAACTTTGTTACCAATTTGTTTGATCCAGACTCCACTTAAATGCAGGGGGGATTGCTACCTCTATCCTCAATTTACACAAACTTGCATATTTAACTTGGCATATTCTTAAATAATAAACAAGTTTATGTGTGAAAGTTGCTGGAAAACCAGACATTTAAACAATACTTTCTAGCAGATTAGTTTGACCTAAGAATTGAGGACAAAGCACAATAGAAAGTTCCTACTACAAATGCTACCACTACTAATTCAACCAAAACTACTCCTGCCATGAAAAATCTTTCCATATTTGTATTGACCAGGCCTACTCTTTAGACAACTACTCATATCACCAATGCTCCTAAGACCACATAACTGCTGCTAATTAACATTTAATTACTATCATTATAAAAATTTAGCAACCGACACTACTGCTATTAAAGTACCAAGGCCATCAAACTGAAAACATTTGTTGCACCTTGGCCCTATCTTAGGTTTATTCAAACATAAAACCCGGAATTGTCTTTTGTTTATTATTACACAAATATTTAACTAAAAAGCTTTAAACAAGATTTTTGAGGACAGTGTTGCCATGCTGCACCATGAAAATGAACAAAAATAAGCGGAAAATAACTCCGTGAATTTCATGACACTTTTCTCTTGTAAAAATTGAAAACACAACAATCTTTTGATCACCTTTCATGTTATTACCTGTCTACACAACTGCTGTAAACTGTGAATGCTCTTAAAGTAGGCTATTATCTTTGGATAGATGTTTTTATGACACTAAACATGGATCCAATCCAGATTTTCATCTTGGAATTTGTGATACTTGTCATTGAATATTTGTGCTTTACATAATAGGAATAAAGTAAGCAAAGTGATATTGTCACAATCAGAAGAAAATAATGATTTAGTGACATGTAAATAAAGTTTAAAACACTAAATACGGACTCTGTCACTAAAGACGGAGTTCTTGGAATTTTGTCCCTTGACTAGCAGGCAGTAAAGCAGTGGTCTTACATATATGATGGCTGAAAAAACAAAGTTTTTTCCCTAGAAAGCCCATGAAGTACCTGGGAAGAACATACGGTCATGATATCAGAAGTTCTAATTTACTAATAATTGAGAAAATTACCAACAGTATTTGCTCAAGTTACAGGAAGCTTGTCTCTCTGAAATTTAGCTAAAACAGGAATATTCTTGCGAAGCTTTACGCAGCAGTTGCTCTCCCTCGCCTGCTTTATGCATCGCCGCTATGGGACTGGTTCACACAAACTGATAGACTAAAACTCCGGTCTGTATGCTGCAAATACCTCAAGTATTTGCTTCGACACCTGCTCTACGAGAGATACACATTTAATCTAAGATCTCAAAATGTGGTAGACCTAATTGTTGTTATGTCATCTACTGAAACAAGTGCAGAAAAAAAGGCATTTGAAACATTGTTCGAGTTTTTGTCTCTACAATTGATCTACAAGTGCAAATGAGGAAGTTGCTACTTAACTTTGTTCTTTGATGCTGAATGTGTTTTTTTTTTTTCCTTTTCTTCTTTTGTATTACTCCGCTTTTCTCTTTTTTTGTATGAGTGGGCAAAAAATAAAATTATTCAATTGATAAGTATAACAAAATACGGTTATTGGTCTTTCAAAGATGTTCTTTTAGGTCAGTCAATTATTTTGAAAAAAAACTACGTTTTCTAAAGAGTTCAAGAGGCTGAGTCACAAGTTCGAACCTTAAAACGTACAGAGATTAGAAGGTACAGTTGGGGGGCTGCCGCCCCCCAAACCCCCTGCTTTCGCAGCCTTTAAATAAAAAAAAAAAAATTTAAACTGAAAGTAAGGAGCAACATTAAAACTTAAAACGAACAGAAATTATTCCGTATATGAAAGGGGTTGTGCCCTCCTCAACGCCTCGCTCTTTACGCTAAAGATTTTATTGTTTAAAAAAAAGAGTTGTCAGAAAGTCAAACTTTAGCGTAAAGAGCGAGGCGTTGAGGAGGGCACAGCCCCTTTCATATACGAAATAATTTCTGTTCGTTTTAAGTTTTAATGTCGCTCCTTACTTTCAGTTTAAAATTTTTTTTTTTTATTTAAAGGCTGCGAAAGCGGGGAGTTTGGGGGCGGCAGCCCCCCAACTGTACCTTCTAATCCCTGTACGTTTTAAGGTTCGAACTTGTGACTCAGCCTCTTTAACTCTTTAGAAAATGTAGTTTTTTTCAAATAATTTCTGCACGTTTTTTGTACAGTTTATTACTTATTATTGCTTGACTAACTGTTAGATGATTGTGTATTATTCTTTTCTTTCTCGACAGGGTGTTTTAAGGGTCGACCTTGTAACTCAGCCTCTTTAACTCTTTAGAAAACGTATTTTTTTTCAAATAATTTAAAAAAGAAACTGAGTTTCTTTTTTAAACTTTAAATTCAGTATATAAAAAATTTCCTCTGACAGGGAATCGAACCCGGGTCTTCCGCCTGACAGTCAGGAGTATCGACCGCTGTACTAAAGAGACACAATTGTAATTTTTTTTTAGTAAATGGAATCTATTTTTGACGCAAGCAAATCCCCACAAAACTTGATATTTGGTTTTTGGAAAACAGGGAAGGAGTGATCAGATTGAGCTGAAATTTCGAGGATAAGCTCCCAGGCCCCAGGGAAGCTAATCCTCTAAATTTCAGCCCGATCAGACAACGTTAAAGGGGGCTGTGGTGGGAAAAATTAACATGGGCTCTTATAGGAAAACGAGGTTTTTCGTAAATGTAAATTCGGGGGATAATTTTTTCGGTCTGAAAATATCAAAAGGCCCTAACAGGTCGAATTCTGCTTCGATGAGTCCTCATTCACCCGGATCAGTTGCCAACTGTGGCCTGTAGGCGTGGATAACAAAAAAAAAAAAAATTTTTTGAACTTTAAGTGGCTATATTTGGTTTTTGGAAAACAGGGAATGAGTGATCGGATTGAGCTGAAATTTCGAGGATAAGCTCCCGGGCCCTAGAAAAGCTTAACCTCTAAATTTCAAACCCAATCGGACAACGTTAAAGGGGGGATGTGGTCGGAGGGTCGAAACTTCCAGCCCACTTTTACCCATGAAGATAAAGTCGGAGGGGGGTGAAATTTTGCACGTTTCTTAGTTTGAGCTTGGGCTACAAAATGCGATTACCGCTGTCTCTCTGCGACCGCTAGGACCGGAAATCGCTTAACATTGTGGTGGGTCGCCTCTTTATAGAGGCACAAGTGTGCCTCCTTGATTAGCTAATACTTGAATTTTTCAATCTTGGGTGATTATAATAATAAAAACATATTATTCCATAGCTTAGATTTTTCACTATCCAATGATACATACTGTTCCTTTCAAATTTCTATTTAATAACAAGATGTTAGAGTTAAATTCTTTCCAAATTTTACTCATTTAATCATAGCTTTTTTTACCCAATTTACTGCAATTAATGGAAGCGTTTGTCTTTTGCTATAGCAATCAGGGAAGTTGTGCTTTCCAGAGCTCCATGATATACATTTTTTTTTCATTTTCTTCTGATTTTTCCTACAAGTTCTTTATTTTCAAACTTGGCACATGCTAAGTACTAAAACTGTGCGACGCATATTGGGGTCTTCTTCATTAAAAATGGAGAGTTCCCAGGTTCTCCTCACTTTTTTAGACTCACTTGGTATGATAGTGTTAGTTTCCACTGAACTTATTTCCACTGAATCAGCTTTAATCTTTACTGTTCTTGGTACTTTAATTCACATTAATTAAAAAAGAACTTTCCATAAAAAGAAGTTTTTTTTAAAGGAAAACAAAGAGTTCTACTAACAAACCCAAGACCATCAGAAATAAATTCCTATATTAGTTCAAACTTAAACGACGGAAAATTGCTATTAAAGAATATATGAAACCCAAACGAACAAAAATTGAAATTAACAATCAAAGCAAACATAAAGATAATGGGTGCAAATACATATGGATAAATAAATCCTAAAACAAGTAAAAAACTGAATAGAATATTGAAGTCAAACTTAAAACGAACTAAAATTACTAAAAAAAAAGAGTTTGGATGAAGTCCCCTTCTTCCTCCCCTAACTGTAAAAGTCTAAAGTCTACTGCGTTATTTGCACTTTACTGACAAAAAAATTACACTAAGCATATTTTTTTTAATTGATAACTTTCAAAAATAAAAATTTAAGTGAAAAAAAAAGAGAATTACTGAGTTTTCCATGGATTGATATCATTATATATGAAATATTCATATATATAAGCACACTGTTCAAGATGCAAATAGTTTTCAATGTTGTAAAATATAAAAGGAAGTATTAAAACATAATTCTTTTTCAGTAAAGCACAAATGATGGTAGTAGGCAAGGGCATAACTTAACACCCTTAGCCCTTCCAGAAATGTTTTCAGACTTGCTTTATTGACAATATGACAATTTATTGACAGACATTTGATACCAGTCCATAAAGGTGCCCGTCAGGGAGCAGTTTTATCCCCCAATTTCTTCAATAACTACATTATTGAACCTCAAGACAGCTGTCCTTCATCATGCATTCTCAGTTCCATTGACATCTCCCTAGTATGCTATGCCGATGACACGCTGAATCTCAGTCGGACGCTTAACCGCCTTTCAGAAATATTCTCATGTCTGCAGTCCAACTACGAGAAAGTCGGTCTGAGATTTAACTCCCAAAAGTCGGAAGTTTTGCTTTATAATTGGAAGAATGACCCTCCTACTAATATCACACTAGGTGATTGTTCAGTAAAACCAGTTGATAAAATAGTATATCTGGGGCTTCCAATAGGTTCCTCATTACAGCATACCCGTTCCCTCCTGATCTCACATCTTGAACGGCGAATATCCAGCTCCTATGCTTTGATTGTTAAATCCACTCTGAGATTTAACTGTCCACTACTGGCAAGTATTTACAACGCTACCGCTCTGCCACATATATTATATGTGACCCCTTTCTGGAATTTATTGGCAAACCGTGAAAAGTCTAAAATCCGCTCTATATTTTTCCGTTTTGCAAAGTACCTACTAAAATTGCAACCTTGGACAAAAAATAGTTTTCTGATTCGGCGCTTTAACCTAGCGGACCCAAATCTAGCTGTTGAGACACTTATTAGCCGGCAAAAAACAAAACCAGCAATTCTAAAGCACGAGTGGGCAAGTTTGCTTGTTTAATTTTCCCTTTTGTTTCCCTTTTTTTTTTCTTTTTTTTTTTTTTTTCTCCTTTCAAAAGTTGTTGTCTTTGTTGCTATTTTCGAAGAAGTTGTTGTTTCTGTTGTAATCTTTGAATATGCTATCTTTCAGTTTCCACTTTTCGTACTATTTTGTATACTATTTAAGAAGTTGTTGCTTTTGTTGTTATTATTATCGTTTTGTTTCCTCTTTTCGTATTTTTGTATACTCTGTCATTGTAACATTTATTGTATACGACGGGTTTTCAATATATATTATTATATTATTATTATTATGTTTTTATTTGGTTCAACATCATCCTCAACATTTCAAGCTAATGCCCTTGCTTGTTCCTGAGATATTGCCAACACGTCCTTTCAAATACCTGAATGTACATAGTGTCTTTTGATTAAGATAACTATTACCTGCAAAATCCCTTGAAGGTTTCAACATAATGTCCTTAGCTATTCTTGATTTATTTCACCACTGCCATTTTGACAAGGTAGATGTCCATAGTGAGTTTTGATTTAGTTTAATATCACCCTCAAATCGCCTGGAGATTTTTATCCAAAGCAATACAAAGAGTGGGGGAGGCACTGATGACTTTCAAAGGAGGAATGGGGATCTTGGCAATACCTCGTTAAAAAAAACGCGCTTGGAGATTTGCTTCCAGGGCTGGGACTGCTCTAAGATAGTGTGGAAAAAAGGTCATTTACATTACTACAAACAGAACTAGGGCTAAAACTCCTCTGCCTTCTAGTCCGAATGTTGCTTATGCTTTTCTGAAAGATGTCAGCTGAAAAACTTGTAACTTCTGCTAAAGTGCTAGTGTTTGAGTGGTTCAGGTAAATGGAACACACACAGGATCAATTATTCCCTCCTCCTTCCTGAGAGATTGCAGCTACAACCAGTAACAACTGCAATGCACATATTTTCCCTATGTTCGACATCACCCTCAAAAATATCTAAATGTTTCAACTTGATACCCCTCCTAACTGCCCTTGAATTATTGAAGTTTTACCTTAAAACCACTAGCCTTTTTGGATATTCACGATCAAACATGTCCGCTTTTCCCAATAACCAACCTTTTATATAAACAAAGGGAAACTTATATAACACAAATGACCTGTCCCATAGGCCTTGGGGTTTTTTGTCACATCTTCAGGCATATTTATTTGACTTTTTGACTATTTTAAACAAGATTGCTATTCCAATTTTTGATTGGATATCTTTGTGGGAACTAGAGCTAAAAGGGCATGAGAGGGAGGACTGGCTGACCTCTGACCACTTTTCAGCATCCCCCTCAACATGCCTTGAAAGTTTGAACTTAATATCCTTCACTGTTCTCAAGATGTTGCAGATATGCCTTTGTGATAAACTTGATACACCTAGTGTACTTTGATCTAATTCAACATTCCCCAAAGTTTCAACTTAGTACCCTTAGCCTTTTCAAACACAGACCCAGAATCAAACATTCCCCATTTCCCCAATGACCAATCCTGCATTTAAGAAAGGGTAAATTGCGTAATTTGTAATTCCTGCCCTGCCCATAGGCATGGTTATTTGAACTTTACATTAATTTGAGCAAAATACACAAACTTCACCAATATGACTACTTTTCTTTGACTGTAAGTTTAGAGCAACCTTAAGGACAGGGTCAAATTCAAAAGAAACTCTTGAAAAAATCTGAGAACTGCTACAAAATCATCATAAATACTTATTTATCTCATCCCTAAAGGGAAATTGCTTCCCTTTACCCTCATCCCCCCATGATGGATAAATATAGAGTCAACTTTATATATTCCCATTACACTTTGCAATTGCAAACAGCTGTAGCAGTCCAAACCCTTCATACCTTATGGTTGTATGTGCTAGTTCTAAATCAGGCTGTTACAACCATTTATACAGGAATATATAAAGTGGGTAGAATATGCATTTTCAGAAGGGGAGTGGGGATAAAATGAAGCACTACACCTTTAGGCATGAGATAACTAAGTATTAATGCTTGCTATAAATGTAAATCCAGAATTTTATAGGACTTCCTTCAAATGTGTCCTTAAAGTTTACCAAGTTTTAAAACATAATTCTGATGATCTGAGTAGAATTGAAATATGAGATCCAATCCTAAAAGTTTTTATTTTTTGAAATTCTAAGTGGGGGCTTTTTATCTATCTTGGAAAGTAGTTGAGTTAGGCGAATGAAACTTTCGAGGACAAACCTGGAACCTCAATGATCCCCCAGAAATATATTATGAAGTGCATACCTTGCCCCTTCACCCTCCAAATGGTACTGACTTTTGATGATTTTTTACAATAGCTGTGCTTTAAGAAAGTGAAACCTCATTAAATGGACCTACTGCTCAAATAAGGCACAAGGCAAGAGTTTTGTGTCTCATACTGATAGTATTCTAGAAAAGGGTAAGGTAAAAGACAAAGAATATGGCATTGAACTTTAGTCCTTACTGGCGGTTTTGATCTCCATTTCATGACTCTTCAGCCAGGAAGTGCAATAGGGGGGGGAGGGGGCAACCATCCTGTGCTTTTTGCACACTCTTCCTGTTTACCTTCCCCAGATTTCTCCAGGTAACCATTTAGAGCTGGATCAACTCTGGCTGAGCCCACAGAGTCACACTACTAACCCCACTCCAGACCAAATAACCAGAAACATCAGGACTCAAACCCCTGTCCAAAGAAATCCTACATAATGGAAGCGAAGTTCCAATGATCCAGTAGGAAGGTACTTTTAAGTACCTATCTCAACTCCTTCCCTCCCCAAAATGCACTGTCCTTTGATCACCTTTTATAGTCTTTCTGTAATAAAAGCAGAACCTTGAAAAATAGATCTACTACTCAAATAAGACAAAGAGAATTGTTTTAAGCCTTTTATCTTGGCTCAATATTGATTTTAGAGGTTTTAAAGATTTGCAAATCTATTTTTTAAGTCTAGGAAAAGAGCACTAACAGGCTTAAAATCCTGCTGAAACAGTAGGAAATGCATCTTTCAAAGGCTAGTGCCAACAAAAAGAGACTGAAAACCCCAAAAAATTAAGGTAACACATTTTTTTCAAAATTTTGAAAGATTTAGCCTAGACCTGTCATCTACACAGTTGTCTAAGCCCCAGAAACAAAGGGAGAGTAGAGGTAGTAGCTTGACCAAACCTTTGTGGGTTAAATTTTAGGCCCTGTATTAATTCCTGTAAGTTTCATTCCCCTAATTCAAGTACTTCCCAAGATAAGAAGAAGCTCCTTGACAATAACTATGTCCTTTTACCTTTGCTCAATCCTGATTTACAAGGCTTTGCAAATCTTTCTTAAATTTAGAAAAAAAAGTCTTGACACAGCTTCAAATCCTGCTGAAATAATGGAAAAATTAGAGCCAATGAAAAAGAGATTAAAACCCCAAAGTTAAGTTTAAATTATCTTTGCCAAATCTTAGATAGGTCATCTAGGCCATATAAAATTCCTTAATATAAGGAATGGTATAGATACTACTAACAACTCATCATAGCACCAAGCTGCCTGAGGCCAACACAGTCATGCATGCTCCCCCAATCTATTCAAAGCATCCCAATTTACATCCTTCTGGGCAGTTCTCATTTTCCTTAAATCTTTTTTTTACAACATCCTCCCACACCAACTGGGGACAACCTGCTTTTTGTTTTGTCCTAGACAGTTGGCCAAAAGAAAGCAATCTGTCATCCTTCATCAAAAGAATGTGCCCTAGCAATCTCAGCCTTCCTCTCATTATAGCCCAAGAAAATAGGATTGAACCACACTTTCCATTTAGTCTACTGTTTGAAATATAGTCAGTCATTTGGGTACCCAAAACAATCTGTAGGCAATTTTTTGGAAAACATCTAGCAAATCTTCCTCTGTTTTTGGAGCACCCATGTTTCAAAATTATACTTGACCACTGTTATCATTGTAGCTTCCAATATTTCAATCTTGGTTAACAGATTTATCTTCCTATCCTTCAAACTGTTTTCAACTGTGAAAAAACACCCTGGTCCTTGGCTATTCTACTTTTAACATATTCACTGCATCAACCATATGTACTAATAATACTACCTAGATAAGTAAAGCTGCACAATTGATTGATCTTTTCATTACCCAACATTATTTTTTCATCTTCACTTATTCCAACCCTAAGTGACTTGGTGTTAAGATTAATTCTAAAACATATTCTAGCATCCTGAACTTGCATAGGATTTACTTGCATTCATCTTGCTCACATTTTCATCTAGGATGCTAAAATCATTAGCATAATCTAAGTCCACAAAGATTTTATTTCCCCAATTGATTCCATGTTCTCTCATTGCCTTTGCTGTACTCCTTGAGACAAGTCCATTGGAATGATCCATATAAATGGGGAAGGAACATAACCCTTCTTAACTTCTGATTTAATACAAAACCAGCTACTAACCTCATTTCCTACCTCAACTGCAGCAGTGTTATTCTTGTACATAGTACTAATCACTTTAATGTATTTGTTTGGTGTATCATTTGAGGATAAGACCTTTGCTAATGCTCTTCTATCAGCTGAATCAAACACTTGCTCATAATCTATACAAGTGAGGACTAAAGGTGTTTGATGATTAAGGCACTCCTTAATTATTAATCTAAGAGTAAAAATTTGGTCAAAACATCCTCTACCCTGTCTAAAACTACATTGTTCTTTTATTAAAGCTATGTCTACAGAATCATCATACAAAATAATGTACTACCTACAGAAGCCAGGATAATGCCACTACAATTACCACACTCACTCCTATCAACTTTCTTATGCAGGGGTTTCTTAAAATTAATAGGTACTTCCCCTTTTTCAAAAAAACATATTCATAATTTCAGTAGCTTATTTCTTACTTTATAACCACCATATTTAAGAAACTGATTTACCATGCTATCAGCACCTGGAGCCTTTTTCTTTTTTATTATTCTCGAAATGTTCTGCCCATCTCTCTTTTAACTCTTTTCTTATTGCTAATTGTTGCCCTACTCTAATCTTTAACTGGGACAAGATCAGATTGACAACTCTCCCTTAATTTATTAATATGGCAGTGCAATATTTTACTATTATGCTGGCCTAGCTGCATTTTCTAGATCTTTGGCAGAAGATCTAGAAGATCTTTTTTTTTCACAAAAATTGAATAGCAAAGAAAAAAGTTAGTTTGGTGCAATTGACATTATCTAAAAGAAGCATACAAGTAAAATAAAAGTAGTACAGTATCATTAGATTCTTTATTTTATGGTCTTTCCAAATATCATGGTTTCTTTTCTAACAATGCACCCCCCCCTCCCTGTGATGCCCCTAATATAGCCCAAATAATAAATTTCGCTTTTGTTTTCAATCTTGTGATACATTTTTTATGAATAGAGGCCATACTGTTCTTTATTTTTAATTTCATCATGGCCTATAAATTTTATATACTCTGCTCTTTATTTATTCAGAAATAATACATAGAGGCCATTGTTCCTTATTTTTAAGCAAAATTACACACAGAAAAAAACCATTGACTTTTCTCTTAGCTGGATATAGTAAAGAATGACCCTAGGGCATGAGCCACCAAAGTCACTCAAATATGACATCATATCCCAGAGAAACAACTTTCAAAAGATATGTGTTATTTTATCTTATCAAAACAAATGGCCTATGTGTATTATATCTTCTCATATAATAAGATGTGGTTTTTGTCAAACATTGCAATTTATTTTAATATCAGGTTTCTAATACTTATTATACTATTCTTGAATCAGCTTTAAATGGCAATTCTTCCTTACTTGACATAATTTTCTGAATATAGTTATACATTTTGAGTTCCAATGGGCTATGGTCCATTCTTTACTAGTTTACCCCTCAGGGGGCAACCATGATCAGGTCTTATCAGAATTTTATAGTGTTCCTGGTACTTTCTTGTTAGCTAGCCCACAACCAATAATTGAAGTTAGGTTAATCATAATGAAATATACCAATATATGGTGAAAATATAATACTTTAGTAACAAAATTGTGGAAATTAAAAGAAGAATTATGGAAGGGGGCCACCCAGACTGTATTTTATTAACTACATAACCTTAACTTACCCAATCTAACCAAAACATCAACAAAATATTTAATTAAAATATAGCTACAATGTAGTTTCTCACCAAGCCAAAGCTAAAGGGCTGGGCACATGTAGCTGATTTTGGGAACTGATTTCTAAATCAGCACTGATTTTAAAAGAAATCAGCATCAAATTGAGCTTGAAAGATTTTCTAGTTTTCAGCACTGATTTACAAAATCAGTGTCAATTTTCATCATGATCATTACAAAAAAATAGGGATACAAGTAAATAGTCAGCCAGAGATGTATGTGGTAAAAGACAGGGGCATCATTTGGGAGTGGCAAGGGGGCAGTTCCCCCCTCCCCCCAATAATGTGGAGAAAGAAAATATTATACATCCCATGCCCTTTGACAATCCAGATATGGACCCTTCTTGCCCCCCCCCCCCCCAATAAAAATGCTTGAGATTCACCCCTGGTAAAAGATCCACTACTGAGCAGAGAACTAAACTGCAAACTAAGCTGAGATCAATCATGCAACTATTAATAAACTCCACTCTATTTGTGTCCATGATTTTTTATTTTGAAAATCTTGTGCAATGAATTTTTCTTTCAAAAAATTTTTCTTACCACTATCATTTGTCTACTGATGCTGAAATTGGTTCCCAAAATCAGCTATGTGTGCTGAGCTCTAAAATGTCAGGTTTGGAGACCAAGAAAACCAGTTATTGTCTCATGTTCTCATAATTTGCAAAAAAAATTTCAAGTGTGTGTATGCTAGCAAGGAAGTACTGTGTCCCATTTGGGAAAAGAGTAGCCCAACTGTAAACCAGGACTGCTGAATATTACAGGCTAAAAGAAGACTAAAAAATCATTGTTTTAGTGTTTTCTTTTAGTCTTTCATGTGTCCTAGGGCTACAATTAGGATCAGCAGGGGGGTGCATTTACAGAAAAGCTGTCATGATAGGCTTTGTGGTAAGCCCATAAAATAAGGAATCTTATGGGAACCTACTATGTTTATTTCATTAGCATTTTCCCTTTAGGTGTGGTTAGCTAAAAATAAATGCAAAAGAAATATACAATTCAGTTTCCTATTTGAAGCTCTTTCCAAATAGAATAAATGCTAGTCTTCTATCACAAAAGTGCCAGGCCTATTCTATCCCTTGTTATAAGTACTTTTTTATTAGCAAGTAAAAGTTGTTATAATGGGTATTCAAAGATTTCAGTTAAAAGTATGCAGGTTACATATAACTCTAAATGTTACATACTATGTGGGAATAAAAAGATATTTCAAACAAGAAATAGCGCTGATAATTAGCAGATAAATCTTCATGCTGAAACTTTGAAATTTTTTGCTTTTAAACAACCATCTATTTCAAATAACCCAAAAAGCTATAGACTTCTGTTTAAACGAACAAAGCCGTCTTTATTTGTCATTTTCATGATACATTGCAGAGGAAAACGAGGCTTCCCATTGGTTGATCTTGGTTTGTTTTCTGTCAATAATACACAAAATGAAAATGTAGCTTTTTATTTGGCGTTTTTACGTGTGACGGAATAAACACAGTACATCCAAATATAAAAAAAAGTGTTAGGAAAGTAAATATCCAGTCCAGACATCTACAATCAGATTAGATATCAGATGATATTAGCAAAGGCGTTGCAATATGCAAAACAATTAAAACAACCATGCAGCTTATATGGACGATAGCAAAAGTATTACTCACCGAATCAGTTTAGATAATAAGATCATCAGTCACAAGTAGAGATAACGGAGTTTAAATATGATTTCAGCTACTGACAAACACTTGAAAAGAGACCTTAGCTAATGGCATGAAACAAAAAAAAAACGTGAGACTCTTTATAAAACATGCTGTCTGTAATAAATATAAATTAAAACGTCTAATGGATAAGGCCTGTATAGGAAATAAGGAAAGTAAAAGAAATTAAAGACGGATATGTAGGGTCAACTTTAGTACCTAATTGAAAATGAATAAAACTTAGAAAACTTACACGAATGAGATGTCGGCTATTATAAAACTTTCAAACCCGAGAAGGAACCCAGGTTAGGCTATCATTAGAGAGACATTACAGCTTTAAACAAACAGAAATTATGCCGTATGCGATGAATTTCGCTTACAGCTACTAATACAAATAGACAGGATCCTATGTAGTTTTTATGATAATTTTATTAGGGAATTTCTATGTCCAGGTTAATAGAAATAGTAATAGATGGTATCGTAGCCTATGTAAATTTAGCGCAAGGAAAGAAAATAATAACAGTTATAGACGGCTGCAATTTTGTAAGTAAACCAAACTAGGTATAACTAATAGAGTACTTGGTCATAAAATGGCCCATAAGTTAGCATGGTACTCACACGACGATAAGATGACCAACCCTATATCGATCGTGTTATTATAAACAGAAGACTGGCAGGACCGATACAAGCTACCAGAGTGTATAGGAGTGCCATTATTGATATTAAAAGTAAAGATCACCATCTAGAAGTGCTTAATCTAAAGCCGAATTTCAAGAGAGTAATTACCTTCCAAGAAACTTTGGCCCTGGTAGACTCTAGTATGAGAATTTTCGAGAACTTTCCTGTTTCCAAGTTCTGACTTCGATAGACTCCAGGATGAGAATTTCAGATAAACTTTCCAGGAACAATTTAATATCATGGGCAGCGTAATAGCGCTGCCTAAGTAAAGAACGATGTTGGCGCAATGTGTTATTCATTTATTTTTTTTTGGTTTCTTGGTTTTAGACCAGGACATTTCATATCGAAGGAGTTGTTGTAAAAACTTTGAAAAGGGCTCAGTCGATTGGAAATTGGAAAGGTTTGTGCCCTTTTTAATAGTCGAAAGTGATTGGAAGGCAACTAACGCCCCTTCCACGCATCATTTCACTAAACACATCCAATAAAAATTTTGAGATAGCCATTTTGTTCAACGTAGTTGAAAGATCTAGAAATTATGTCTTAGAGGAGGACACTCCCTCCAAAATCCTCAGGGCAAGGTTCGTACTTTATGCCCTGAGGGTATATAAGGTTATTATTGAAAGTGTTTTCGTAGAAATTTCAAAAAGGCTCATTCAATTGTAAATTCAAAGGGCTAATGCCCTTTGAATAATCGAAAGTGATTGGAGGGCAGCTAACCCTCTCTCACGCCCACCATTTCCCAAAACACATCCAATCAAAATTTTGAGATGGCCATTTTGTTCAACGCAGTTGAAAGTTCTGGAAATTAGGTCATTGAGGATGAAAAACCCACCACAGCCCTCAGGGCGAGGGTTGTAAGTTATAGCCTTGGGGCATATAAGGTTTTTATAGAAAGAGTTGTCATAAAAACTTCAAAAAGGGCTCATTCAATTGGAAATTGAAATGGCTTGAATTGAGTGCCCTTTTTAATAGTTGAAAGTGATTGGAGGGCAAGTAACCCCCCCCCCCCCCCCTCTAACGCCCACCATTTCCCCAAACACATGCAATCAAAATTTTGAGATATGCATTTTGTTCAACACAGTTGAAAGTTTTAGAAATTAGGTCTTTGAGGATGATAACCCCCCCAGAACCCTGAGGGCAAGGGTTGTAAGTAATACCCTGGGGCATATAAGATTTTTATAGAAAGCTTTGTCGTAGAAACTTCAAAAAGGGCTCTTTTGATTGGAAATTGAAGGGGCTAGTGTCCTTTTTAATAGTCGAAAGTGATTGCAGGGCAGCAAACCGCCTCTCACGCCCAACATTTCCCAAACACATCCAATCATAATTTGGAGATAGTAATTTTGTTCAACGTAGTTGAAAGTACTGTAAATTATATCTATGAAGATGACAACCCCTCCCTCAGGGCAAGGGTCGTAAGTTATGCCCAGATAGAAATATCCCACACCTCAGAGCGAGGGTCGTCAGTTATGTCCAGCTAGAAATATGTTTTTGAGGAGGACACTCCCCCACACCCTCAGGGCAAGTACTTTAAGTTATGCCCTGGGGGCATATAAGGCTTTTATACAAAGCGTTGTCGTAGAAACTTCCAAAGGGCTCATTCAATTGGAATTGAAAGGGCTAGTGCCTTTTTTTAAAAGTCGAAAGTGATTGGAGGGCAACTAACCCTCCTCTCACACCCACCATTTCCCAAAAACATGCAATCACAATTTTGAGATAATCCATTTTGTTCAACGCAGTTGAAAGTTTTGGAAATTTTGCCTTTGAGGATGATACCCCCCCCCCCCACACACACACACACACTCACCTCAAGGCAAGGATTGTAAATTATGCCCCGGGGGCATATAAGGTTTTATAGAAAGCGTTGTCGTAAAATTTCAAAAAGGGCTCATTCGATTGGAAATTGAAAGGGCTAGTGCCCTTTTTAATAGTCGAAAGTGATCGGAGGACAAATGCCCCTCCCCATGCCCATCATTTCCCCAAACACTTACAATCAAAATTTTGAGACAGCCATTTTGTTCAACGTATCAGAAAGATCTGGAAATTATGTTTTTTGAGGATAAAGAAATCTCCCAGCCCTCTCACGCCCACCATTTCCACAAACCCATCCAATCAAAATTTTGAGATAGCCATTTTTTTTCAACGTAGTTCAGAGTTAAAGAAATTAGGTCTTTAAGGATGAAACTCCCCCACAGCCCTCAGAGTAAGGGTTGTGAATCATAGCCTGGGAGCATATAAGATTTTTACAGAAAGCGGTGCTGCAGAAACTTGAAAAAGGGCTCGTTCGATTGGAAATTGAGAGAGCTAGTGCTCTTTTTAATAGTCAAAAGTGATTGAAGGGCAACAAACCCCCTCTCACGCCCACCATTTCCCCTAACACATCCAATAAAATTTTGAGATAACCATTTTGTTCAACGTAGTTTAAAGTTCTGGAAATTAGATTTTTGAGGATGACCCCCCCCCCAAAAAAAAAATAAAAACCTCAGGGCAAGGGTTGTAAGTTATTTCCTGGGGCCATATAATTTTTTTTTTATAGAAAGTGTTGCCGTAGGTACTTCAAAAAGAGCTCATTCGATTGGAAATTGAAAGGGCTAGTGCCCTTTTTAATAGTCGAAAGTGATTGGAGGGCAACTAACCCCTCTCACGCCCACCATTTTCCCAAACACATTCAATCAACATTTTGAGATAGCAATTTTGTTCAACATAGTTCAAAGGTCCAGAAATTATGTCTTTGAGGATGGAAAATTTCCTATAGCCCCCATGGCAAAGGCTGTAAGTTACGCCTTGGGGACATATAAGGTTTTTATAGAAAGCGTTGTCGTTAAAACTTCAAAAAGGGCTCATTCAATTAGGAATTGAGAGGGCTAGTCAAGGCCGTATCCAGGGGGGGGGGGGGTACCCGGTTTGAACCCCCCACCCACCCGAAAATTTTTGACCGAGTCGAAAATTAGTAAAACCTTAGTAAAAAATTAGTAAAATTAGTCGAAAACCGAGTCGAAAATTAGTAACCCCTCCTCCGAACAAAAATACTGGATCCGCTCTTGGGGCTAGTGCTCTTAATAATAGTCAAAAGCGATTGGAGGGCGAATGCCCCCCCCCCCCCTTCCCTACGCCCATCATTTCCCCAAACACTTCCGATCAAAATTTTGATATAGACATTTTGTTGAACGTAGTTGAAGGGTCTAAAAATTATATTTTTGAGTATGAACCCCCCCCTCCACAGCCCTCAGGGCTAATGTAATAAGTTATACCCTGGGGCCATACAAGGTTTCTATAGAATGCGTTGTCGTTGAAACTTCAAAAAGGGCTCATTTAATTGGGAATCGAGATGGATAGTGCCATTATTAATAGTCAAAAGCAATCGGAGGGCAGATGCCCCCCCCCCCCCCACACACTGATGCCCACCCATCATTTCCCCAAACACTTCCGATCAAATTCTGATATAGCCATCTTGCTGAACGTAGTTAAAGGGTACGAAAATTATCTTTTTCGGTACGAAAACTCCCCTCCCCCACAGCCCTCAGGGCTAATATTGTAAGTTATGCCCTAGGAGCATATAATGTTTTTATAGAAAGCGTTGTCGTAAAAACTTTAAAAAGGGGTCATTGGATTGCAAATTGAGAGGGCTTCAAAAAAAAAGTAAAGAACTCCACTAAACCAAAAATGAACAAAAATAGAATCAAATTATCTACCAATCATGCAACTACCACAGATCAGTATCAATAAACAAATGAAAGCCAAAACAAACAAAAATTAAAATAAATAACAGAGTCAAACTCAAAACAAGCAGAAATTAATATGAGTAGGATTCTAATTCCCATGCTTTCTAAAGCCAGAAAATATTTTGTACTAAAGTATGTTTTAACTTTTAACTTTAATAAATCAAAAAATAATTTGAATTTTAAGGAATAAATATCAGCATAGGCCTATGTACATTAAACTGACAATGCACATTTTTTTCAGTAAATTCATTTCAATTTTTTTCAGTAAAGTACAAATTATATTCTGGGCTTTTAGAAAGCACTGGTTTAGAACTCTACTTATATTAATTTCTGATCGTTTTGAGTTTGACTCTTGTTATTTATTTTAATTTCTGTTTGTCTTGGGTTTCATTTATTTATTGATACTGATTTGTGGTAGTTGTATGCTAGGTAGATAATTTGATTCTATTTTTGTTCATTTTTGGTTTAATGGGGTTCTTTACTTTATTTTGAAAAACTTATTTTGTGGAAAAAGTTTTTTTTTTTAATTAATTTAACCAAACAGTCTAAAGTTCGACAATGTAGAAGATAGATAGAATGATTTTAGGAAAATAGTTTGTATGGTAGCAGATTGTGTTTTAGGGAGGAAGGTTAGAAACAGAGCTAAGAATATTAGTGAAAATGCTTTAAGTTTTACTAGAGAAGAGGAAGGGTTTGTACAAAATGTATTTGAGCATTAGACCATATGAAAATAAGAGGAATTTAAGTAAAATAGGGAAAGTATTAAAACAAGAATTGAGGAGGTGTGAAGTGGAGGCAATATATAAAACTGTTGAAGATTAGAAGATGCAGCCAGACGGCATAATAGATAAATATTGTATTGGCATGTTTAGCAACTGAGAGCGAATAGACAATCTCAACTTGTCTCACTTAAAAGATAAGAACGGGGCCATAGTTAGTGATAATAAACTATATATGACGATAAACTATATATATGTTTCCTATAATAAGGAAACAGTTAAAGAGAGATCGGCAGAGCATTTTGAGACTGTGTTAAACCGCGATGAAATTACAAGAAACATATATAGAAAGAAGGAAAATTTTTGTGAAACTCTGGAAGTAAAGAAAGATTTATTTTGCGAGGAAAAATTAGAGACAATACTTAAAGGATTAAAAACGTGCTGATAGAGTCGTAAGAGTTTTTTAAATATGGTGGTTGTGAGGTTAGAGATAAATTACTGAAGATAATAAAAGTGATTTTTGAAAAAGGGAAGTACCTAGCGATTTTAGGAAAACTTTATTTAAATCCCTCTATAAGAAAGGTGATAGGAATGAGTGTAGTAATTATAGAGGCATTAGACTGGTTTCCGTTGGAAGTAAATTACTTAGTATGAAGATACTTTTTAGACTTAAGATGGCAAAAGAAAAATTTAGAGCAAAATGAATGATTTTTAGGAAGTTTCAAGAGTTAAGGGTGCAAGAATAGGCTTGAGAATTAAGTGGTGGATGCAGTGAAGATGTAAAAAGCAGAATAGCTTTTTGCAGGTCCTGGACATTTTTTCACAGTTGAAAACAATTTGGAAGAAAAGGAAGATAATTCTGCGAACCAAAATTAGGATATTTGATACTACAGTGGTCAAGTTTGATCCTGAAACGTAGAGGCTCCAAAAGACCGGGGAGGATTTATTAGATGTTTTCCAGAAGAATTGTCTACGGATTGTTTTGGGTACCCGTCTGACTGGGTAGTCGTACCCGTCTGACGTATTTAAAACAGCAAGCTGTGCAAAAATTGTGGTTCTATCCCCGTTTCTACGGTTATAATGAGAGAAAGGTTGAGATGGCTAATACACGTTCTACGGATGAAAGAATGCCATAGATCGCCCTTTTCAGTCAGCCATCTAGAGCCAGATGAAAAGCATGTCGCCCAGGAATTGACTGGGAGGAGATCGCAAGGAAGAATTTAAGTGAAATTGAAACGTTTTTGGGAGGGTGTAATGAGGGAGGCTTTAAATAGACTGAGACGGAGGAGAAGCATCCGTAGCCGTGTTGGCCTCAGACGACTTGGTGCTGAAGTGAGTTGTTAGTAGCAGTATTTACAGATACCCTCTAATTAACGCTTGTTCCTTAGGCTTAAGTTTTACAGTGCTTTGAAAAAAATTCTTGTTTCAATTAAATGTCCCTTGTCTTAAAGCAGTCGTTCAAAAACGAATTAGGTCAAAAAATCAAACTCAAGCGTAACAAGCGAGGCCACCCCCATATTCGGAGTATTTTTTTTCATCTGGAAAAAAATTGTTTAAAAAAGACTTAAACTCTGTTCGTTTTCAACAGCATACCCAGAATTGCCCAATTGTGAGGAGGGCAACCAACCCCCCAGACACGACTCTTTAAGTCAAAATTAACTTTTGCACAGCACGACATTGAGAAAAAAATAAATCATTTAGTGTATTTGCTTTTCGAAATAAAGTATAATTATCCAAACCAAACGATTATCTTTGCAATATGAGGAAGCTTTCTTCTCCTCAGGCCTCAAGCTGATCACTTCATCTTACATTGATGAATATATATATATATATATATATATATATATATATATATATATATATATATATATATATATATATATATATATATATATATATATATATATATATATATATATATATATATATATATATATATATATATATATATATATATAGATATATATATATATATATATATATATCTTTGTGATATTTTTATCAAACAATTAATTTTTTAAATCCCCGTATTGGCCGTTTATAGCCTCTGGCATGTTGGCAGTACGGGAATAAGTGTATGTATTGTTTTTTATTTTGTCAATAAATCAGTCAAGTCATGTATATATATATATATATATATATATATATATATATATATATATATATATATATATATATATATATATATATATATATATATATATATATATATATATATATATATATATATATATATATATATATATATATATGCGCAGGAAGGGGGGCACTTGTGCCGAATTCTAACCCGTTATGGGGTACCACTTTCATGTGGAACATACGATAATGAAGTGCATTCTGGCACCGTTCCCTGTCTAATGATGCATGGAAATGGATGCATAGGTCTTGTCGGGCTAACCACCCAGCAAAGCTTCTATTACCTGGTTATGATTGACAATAATAAAAAGCCTCGGACAAAACAGACCTTTGGTAGATGACCTTTAGCACGTCCACCGACCATCCGAACGGACCTGTTTACGATGGCCCACTGCAATGTACGTGGTCTCAGATCTAACTTTGACCAGTTTCCTACATTTAGTAAACTCGGTCAAACCGTCTATCATGTGCATCACTGAGACCAATCTCAACCATGACATACAGAGCAGTGAGTTTGCCATACAGGGAAACAGGCTTCTCAGGAGATGTCGTGAACGTAGTGACGTCCGGATGAGGTGTTGCTGTTTATCTACAGAGCCATATACCATATTCATACCTAATTATACCAGATTCAGTAGGCGAAAAAGCTCTGTGGGTTAGGATGACCCTCCCAAATAAGTCCGTGATTTGGTACCGTGTATAGCCCTCTAACCTAACCGATCACCAGCTGCCTTGAAGCCTCACTCGAATGAATTTGGGGCAAGTACGCTAAGTCTGCCATTATCCTCCATGGAGACTTCAATGTCCATCCGTGTGGCTTCGCATAAAAAATAATGACAAGGAGGGGCTGGACTTGTATGATCTATCTCTCTCATACGGGCTGGAACAGCTTGTCGATTTTGACACGTATCACGGCCCAAACGGATCATCTCGTTTACACCTCTTCAGTACAGACCACCCCGACTCCTTTAAGGTAGAGGCTCATGCTTTCACAAGTAACCACTTTGCCACCATTGCACGTGGAAACCTTCGTATTCCGTCTCCAATTAAGCATGAGCAGAGAATCTGGTTATACAAAAGAGGTGATTGGGACGGTTTGAGAAACACACTTTGTTCTCAGCATTGAAGAGCCTTTCTCCTTGAAGGCCCAGAGAAAGCTGCAGAGAAGTACCAGCAGGCCATAGTTGACTCCGTTGAAAAATATATCCCTTCAAAGCAGAACCAGATGTCCAGTAAGGACAAACCTTGGTTCAATGCCCAGTGTAAGAAGGCTATCCGAGGGAAGCAAAAGCAAAAAAGCGATGGCTACTTTGAAAGAGCGAAGATAACAGGATTACATTCATCAACACGCGCAAGGATGCAGTTCATGCGATTCGGCGGTCCCGGGTTCGGTATAAGGAGAAATTCGCCAGCAAGGTTCAGCATGTTTCAGCAAAAAGTTGGTGAAGAATTGTTAAGTAGGCTTTACCGTCATCCAAGAGGACTTCAATTCCTTCTCTACAGATTAACGGGACTGTGGCACAATATCCACAGGAAAAGGCTGAAGCTCTTGCTGAGGTTTTTTCCGAATTCTTGAATCTTGATGAAGACGGTATGAACTGCCAAGTTTCTTGGACCGAACCTGTGCTGTCGTGGATCGTGTGAATTTTTCTACTCTACTCCTAAAATCCTTCGGATTTTGCGGCATCTTGATGTGCCCAAAGCCTCAGGTCCTGACAATATACCAAATGTTGTCCTCAAATCCTGAAGTGTCGAACTAGCTGGACCATTGTCATTGCTGTTCCGGATATGCTTTCGCTCCGTAATTTTCACACAAACATCGAAATCCGCCTATGTTATACATTCCCTAAGCCAGATGGCTATCCAACGAGCGTGGGCTCCTATAGGCCTATTAGCCTCCTCTCCTGCGTTGGCAAAGTCGATGAGAGCGTCTCCAATAAAACATTTCAACAGTTCCTTGAATCAAATGACCTTCTAGGTGGAAACACTCCGCTTCCGGAGGAAACGCTCAACATTAGACTGACTAGCGGCCCAGTATTAGGATTGGATCGAACTTCTGGCAAGGGGGTACGACATTAGGCTATTGTCATTCGATATTGCTAAAGCTTTCGACAGAGTATGGCACAGTGGCCTGCTAAAGAAAATCCATGCGTACGGTGTTCGTGGATGTCTATTAAGAGTGATTGAGAGCTTTCTTCCAGATCGTTCACTGCGAGTTGTCCTCGACAGGTTTACTTTTATATTATATATATAGAAATAAAAGGGCGCTAGCCTATCAACCCCTAGCACCAATATTACAGGCGTAGTCCAAAAATATCCATGGGAGTCAAGGCATAAGAGATCAAGTTCTACAATATTATTTTTCAGAAAGTTATTTTTTCTGCAATAAGAAGGGGGCCATAGCCCCGAAGCACCTATATTCAGGTTCAATTCAAATGGAGGGAGATTAGAGACTAATATACCCCCCCCCCAGAAACTCTTCTTTATTTATCTGAAGGCTCGCGAGGAGTCAAAATACTTGAATGTATAAATGCATATTTTTATTCATCAGGCACACCACCCCTCTACCTACACAATGACCCACGGGCTAATAACTGATGCTTAATTACAAATCACTGTACATAATTTTATCCTGGTTGTAGTGGTAGCTAGCAACCTAGTAAGAGACTATCATGTCCATACTAAGAAAAAAATAGCCCACAACTCCTTAAAATAGAGTCAGATCGAAACACAAAGTATACTATTAGAATCGCCTTGTCCAAAACCTCTATGGAAACTTACAGCTCCATGGCTTCAATAACGAGGAAATTCCATTGGCTTGAAAAACCGGGTTAGTGGCTGGAACTACGGTATTCTGCATCGACGGCATTTTTTTCTCTTTTTCTCCCGAGATAGCTGAGCACTGGAACATCATAGAGAGCTGTTTAATGGATAATTTTGAAGGAAATTGATGTACTCAAAAACCTTTTGTAGTTAAAAAAAAATAATCTTTAGAATATAATAAATATTTAACGAAAAACTACATTTTTGCATAATACTGGAGTAGCAAATGTTATAAGCATCATCTTGTCTTGCATAAAAAGATCAAAATAGGATTTTTAACATCACAAAAAGCATAGATATAATTGTATAGAATGCAGTAATTTTTTTTATAGGGTTTTGACACTAAATCTGATTTGTCAATTGAAACTAGAATAATTCCTGAAAATTTTAAATAAAATAATTTTATTTCACCTCTCAGTTCCAAGTTATAATTGTCTCCTGGAACGAACTTTTTTGGATCCACTCCTAAAGTGAGCATCCCTATACCATTGTGATATATTTCCATGGAAAAAAAAAAACAATTCAACATAAATTTTATTTTATTTTAGTTTTCAGTTCAGAATCGCTAAATTTATTATATAAATTGTTAAAGTATTCATGGTGTCATAGCAGTAATTTTAATTTTTTAATTCAAGCTAGAAAAATACCCGAAAATTTTAAAATTAGTTTTGTGTTTTGTTAGGTTTTTAATCTACCCAATTCGTGATTTTATGGGTAGAGCTTTATACATTGAAAAAATATGGTCTCAAGAGAACAAAGTAAAAGAAAGAAAAACCGAGAAAAGTACCAAGGACGAGGAATCCAAATATCTTCTGCAAGAAAACTGTACAACAGAAAAAATAAATAGCATCCTGAAAAGGGAAAAACAAAGGTATTTAACAGACCAGGGGTATCGAGAAGCAAAAAATGAGGGAACCAAACAAAAGATCAAGGAGCGTTATCATAATAACGATGATTATCGAAAAGCCAAAATTGTTTTATATTAAGGAACGAACTATAGCCAATCATTACACAAGGGATCGGTATAGTTGATTCTTTGAGGTTAGTCTCTTACTATTCCAAAGAAGAAAAAGCTGTGGGCTTTTTCCTGTTTGTAATCAGGTATATATCTATGTAAGGTCTTGACGGTAAATTTTTCTAGTATAGAACAAACGGATAATCCAGAAAGATCAAGCAAGGTAGCTATTAAAGAACAAACCATGAATCTAGTAAAGAAACCATGAATCCTGTTTGTAACTTATATTTAATAGATGAAAATATAAAGGATCTGTATAATTTAATGTAAATTTGGACATCGATATCATGCTTATAAAGATATGTGTAAAGCTAGTATAATATTAAAGAACGAACTATAGCTCATAGTAAGTGATCCGACTCGCAGCAGTAGCTAGCAACATAGCAAGAGACGATCATGTCCCATACTAAGAAATACAATAGCCCATAACTCGTAAAAATAGAGTAGGATCGAAACGCAATCAAACCTAAAGTGAACAAGCTTAATTAAACGAGCTTTAAAATAAGTGTCTGTGTGTTAACCGCTATTTTTTGCATGGACTACATGACTCTTTAGGAAACAACACGCCACCACTCGCCATTACCACCTCTGAAGCTGGGAACTTCTTTAAAAAAATGCTCTTTATAACTTCATATCGATTGGCCATATCGAAATTTTCAATCAAAAGCAAATTTGCCCTCTTTGGGACAAAGTGGCAGTTATGGGCAACAAAATGGCAGAAAACACCACTTTGACACATAAAACTAAATAAAAAGGATATTAGAAACTTTTTAACTTCTTTTAGAATGAGCCTTCCAGCGATTGTCTGCGATTATTTGTTGTACGCAATAACCCCCGGTAAAAAGAACAATACAAAATAAAAAAGGCATCCGTGATCTTCCTTCTTAAAAAAAAAGAAGCAAAATTCCATATTATGGTAAATAGTATGGTTCTCTATTGTACTGAGTTTTATGGTGCAATTTCAATCAAGATCACTTGCCTTTTTGGGGACCTTTTCCAAAAATCAGGCAAGTGTTTTATGCTTGTAGCTTTTGATGGGTAATTTAACTAGATGAACTTTATGTTTGGGATCAACACAAAAAGCAATTTTTTGTATGTATGTGTTGTTATCAAATTTTTTTTTCGCATTTCGGTTCCTATTAACCTGTATTGCTCCTTATTTGGTTCGTTACCACTAACTGTTTGGTCTAAAATCAGCAATAGTATCTTCTTAACTATTTAGACATGAAAATTTAAAATTTATTATAAACGGATTTTTTTCTACAAAAGAAACCATTACAGTATATTCTAAAACACTAAATTTCAAAAAGCACTTAACGTGCATATATGCTATTTGCATATAAGCCAGGTAGCTTTGGCTCTTTATCCTTATAGCAACGCTAAAGTAACGTAGTTACTTTTTCTATAACAACATGACTGTAGCAGTTAGAAGACTAAAACACTGCTTTAATAGTTTCTAACTACAAAAACGGGTGAATTTTGCTCATTCACTCAGGTACCTAGAAGCTTTCTAGCACGGCCTGCCAATTGGCAGCTCTAGAGATTCTATAAGCATGTTCCGCATTTCAATTAGTGTTTAGATAACTCTACTAGCTAAAAGACGAACATAGTACTCGGTGTGGCTTATAACGCTGATTCCCAATATACTAATCACTACCCTCTAAAATGCACCCAGCCCCCTCTCCTAATTGGGACAGATGTAGCCCTAGGCTATAAACAAGACTTTCCTGATTTTGTTGGTTTACATTACTTTTTTTTTTACTTGATTCTCGCCAGCAGCTGGTTCATTTTTCCAAATAAGTTCAATCTTAGAAAAAAAAAATCAGCAAAGTTTTGTTATAAGTCTAGGGACCCTATTGGGACCCCATATATTTGACCCTATTGGAAGCGGCTGGGGTGCACTTGCAAGGGTAGTGATAAGTAAATCTTGGTTCAGCGTTAAAAAACTCACCGAGTAGTGAACTCATCTTTGAAATATCGAAGTTATCTAAACATAGCTAAATTTACCTATTTCTCTATTTATACGCTAGATCTTACTCAAATTGCTACAAACCATGTTTTGTTTTTACCTTTTTTTAATTCAAAAGACGAATTCTTACAAAAACTTGTTAAGTTCACAGATGTTCAAAATTTTGCTTCTAGCTTGATTGGATTCTCATAAAGAAATCACAGTCCATCAGCCACGGGTGGTGGAGGTGCCCCTCCTCTATTTGGTGGTGGAGGTGGCATTTGATTAAAATTCACTGGATGCCTCGGCGGCATCATTCCAGGAGGCGGACCTGCCATTGGAGGCATTGGTGGCGGAGGACCACTAATATTGGGTCTAGGTGGAACAGGAGGCATCATTCCTGGAGGACCTTGAGTCATCATTGGTGGTCTAGGTGGCATGAGAGGACGCATAGGAAGAGGCGGCGGAACCATTGGGGGCATGAACGAAGTATTAGGGGTCATTGGTGGGGGTGCTGGTCTGGGGGTAATGGCAAATTAGAAGGAATAACTTGTGGAGGTGGTGGTTTTTTTCGGCTCAACTTTATATGAAAATTGAAGAAAAAACTGCTTAGTGTCCTTATTCCATAGAGTCCAGAATTTGGTCTCGCATTTTTCAACCTCTCTACTGGGGACTTTAAAGGCTATAGTCTCGTAAGGTTCAGCAGCAAATAATAAATACTGCCATTTACGATCAGGAGGCTCGATACGCTGTTCATAAGCTGACATGAAGCGATGACGAGGTAAGACTCCTTCTGCGATCTCTGCAAAATAAGGAAGGAGTAAAATCAAGCACTTAATTCAGTAAAAAGAAATAAATAAAGCTTAGAAAAACTAAAAGCCTAGGACAAAAAATCGTTAAACTCATTACTAAAACAATGAGTAGGGCGAAACCGAGTGATTTAAAAATCACCGAATTTTTAATTCTCCCTCCCCCCCCCCCCAACGCTAGTATAATTCTAATATTTCAAATGAATTTATAAGCGACAATGAAGGTAGAATAAATTCTCTTATGAAGTTTCTAAGTTAGCGACACTTCTTTTTTGGATAAAAATGCAAATTGCACGCCAAGCGACTTTGCTGGTGTAATTTTATCTCTAGACCTTTTCAAATGGCAATGCAGTTTGTGAAGAATTGCAAAAATTATGAGAGTGGGGAAAAAGAGCGGGAGAAAGAGAGATGAGTCAGAGATGGAGGAAGGAGAGACATGGCGATAAAGAAGAGAACAAGAAAGAGAAAACGGTAAGAGATAAAGAGAGATAGAAGACACGGAAGGAGAGAGAGAGAGAGAGAGAGAGAGAGAGAGAGAGAGAGAGAGAGAGAGAGAGAGAGAGAGAGAGAGAGAGAGAGAGAGAGAGAGAGAGAGAGAGAGAGAGAGAGAGAGAGAGAGAGAGAGAGAGAGAGAGAGAGAGAGAGAGTAGAGAGAAAGGAAATGCAGATAAAGAGTGAAACTGAGACTTCGTTGAGATTTTAAATTCATTTATAAAAGTGGTAAAAAAATCTAATTAGCACACTGAGTAATTTCTACTGGGTTGTACTTTAGCCTGCTTTAACAAAATGTACAAACGGCAAAAATGGGGGGGGGGGGGGAACCTTCGTCATACGTGAAAACTTGCGCTCTTGAAGTAAAACCCTTAATCTAATACTGTCAGTATTTTAGAATGCATTTTGTCTCGGGCTAACCCGGGGGGCTTTAATTCGTGCTGTTTCGTTAAAAAAAAACCGTCTCGCTTGAATTTTCCCAAAAAAAACGTCGACCCTTGAAGAGAGGACGTGTGCAGTGGCTAATCCAGATGAATGGATGATCACCCCCTCCATTCTGCTGCTTTATTTTGTGCGCTTTCAATGTCATTTATACACGGATCTGTCGGATGAAATAAGATTCCTAAAGGTTCCATTCGTCATTAGGAAGAACTTCCGAGAGTAAAATATGAGTTTTAACATTGTTAAATGTTCAAAAATCACTCAATACACGAATAAATATACTAAATTCTGTCCCCAAATCTATTAAGTAAAAAGTCAGAATAATTCTAGCCCACTTTCCTTTCCTATCCTCCTCGTGTGTACCCCCCCCCCCCTTAAAGAAAACAATTAGAGAGAATCCAGCCACGTAAACTTGGCAATATAAAAGTTTTTTTTATTGCGATTTGTTATTTTCTACAGTCTCGAAAGCTTATCAGAAGAAACGAATTCTTTATTATTCTATTCAAAAAAATTTTCTACTAAAGCTGCTCAGTAGCAAGCACGGCATCTTTATTTTTATTGAATGTTAATCTCTGTGTAGAGGCCTTATCCATTGATAAAGCAGATTTACTAGCTGGATTGTAAGCATGCCGTTTTCCTGACAATACAGATCAAGAAAATGTTCTAGTGACAATCTGGATCGAAAGTTGATAATTTTTTAAAATGAATAAGACATTTTGGCTCGAAACATAATTTGAGGTTTTGAATTACAAATTTTTGTCTGTTCGAGGCTCTTTAGTTACAGGTTTATAAAAATTTGCTGTTCCACTTTCCAATTTGGCAATCCAATTTTGTAAACGGATTTTATAATTTTCTTTCTTCCACTGATAATTCTGAATATTACTCCAAGAATCTGGATTTCCATTGGAAATGGGCTTAGAAAGAGGCAACTAAAGAGACATTTTGGGCACCCTGAAGACAATACAAGGTAAAAAAAAAAAAAAGTCTTAGATTCGTTTTCCTTTTCATAAATATCCACCTATAGCAGCAAAGAATGTGAAAGAAGGATTACAAGTAACAACATTCTAAAGGACCATAAAGGACAGTCTAAAAAATGTTTCAGAGCCATAAAACTTTATTCACACGCTAAAGAAAGCTGAATTAAGAATCTTTCTCCGGGATTTGGCCTGGATAGAAATCTGCATTGGGAGATATCAGAGCAATTTTTTCCCAAGGAGTGAGATTAAAAAGCATTTACATTTCATACTAGGCCGCAATTACCGAAATTTCCTGGGCAGAGTTTCCAGGAAAAATCTTTAAGACAGCCCCCTATGTAGATGTAAGATTTTCACTATATTTATATAGCTCGACCAGCTCTTTTGTTAGCACCTTTTTTTCTTTTTTGATTAGCTCTGATGCAATTTAACACTAAGACGTCCATATACTTTACCAGGATAATCGATTTGGAATAATAAACTTTGCTGTCCAGCTTCTGGATCTTTCTGTTTTGTTACTCTGTAGCCAGGACGCCCGATTTTGACAAATTTCTCTTCACATCAACTCGGGCCTTTTCTGGAGCTGGCTATAAAAAAGAAAGAAAAAAAGGTACATGGATAAAACTAAAATTGTTTATAGTGCTCCACCACTAGAAAAGCACCAATTGTCCATAAAGAGTAAAATAAAACTTCAATTGTTAGAACCAACATAAATTTCTTGAATGTTCGTCCACAAGCTATTATACCATCAGATTGTAATACTTACATAGCAAGGCCATAGAGAATATTTCGGGAAGGTTATACTTCGCCCTTGCATTAATACATAAATAAACACGATTCGAGTAATTTAACTTACTGTGACAGGTACCTCCCCAAAAGTAGAAAGAATCGCCCTCGTGCATTGCAATAAAAAATCGACAGAGAAAATTATTGGACAGGGAAAAAATACACTTTTGATTAAGGTTAAATAAAAAAAAAGTCCATCATAGGCAGCGCAATAGCGCTGCCTAAGTAGAGAACGATGTTGGCACAATGTTTTATTAATTTTTTTTTCTTCCATACCAAGGCACTTCGTATTAAAGGAATTGTCATAGAAACTTGGAAAAGGGCTCATTCAAATGGAAATTGGAACGGCTAGTGCCCTTTTTAATAATTGAAAGTGATTGGAAGGCAACTAACACCCCTTCCACGCCAACTATTTCCCCAATCACATCCAATCAAAATTTTTAGATAGCCATTTTGTTCAGCGTAGTTGATTTCCAGATAGAAATTATGTTTTTGAGGAGGACAATCCCCCAGAGCCCTCAGGACAAGGGTTTTAAATTATGCCCGGGGGCATATAAGAATGATTGTATCACAATGTATTATTTTTTTTCCCCTTTAGACCAGGGCACTTTGTATCGAAGAAGTTGTCGTAGAAACTTCAAAAAGGGCTCATTCCAATGGAAATTGGAACGGCTTGCGCCCTTTTTAATAGTCGAAAGTAATCGGAATGCAACTAACCCCTGCAACTAACCCCCCTCTTTCCACGCCCACCATTTCCCGCAAAACACATCCAATCAGAATTTTGAGATAGCCATTTTGTTCAGTGTAGTTGATTTCCAGATAGAAATTATGTTTTGGAGGAGAACACTCCCCCACAGCCCTCAGGGCAAGGGTTTGTAGGTTATGCCCTGGGGGGAAATTAGGTTTTTTATAGAAAGCGTTGTCGTAGAAACTTCAAAAAAAGCTCAAACGATTAGAAATTTAAAGGGCTGGTGCCCTTTTTAATAGTCGAAAGTGATTGGAGGGCAACTAACCCCCCTCTCAAGCCCAACTTTTCCCCGAACACATCCAATCAAAACTTGAGATAACCATTTTGTTCAACGTAGTTGAAAGTTCCAGAAATTAGGTCTTTGAGGATGACACATACCCCTTGTGGAAACCCCCCCCCCCCCCCCGAGCCCTCAGGTCAAGGGTTGTATGTTATGCCCTGGGGACATATAAGGTTTTTATAGAAAGCGTTGTCGTTTAAACTTCAAAAAGGGCTCATTCGATTGAAAATTGAAAAGGCTAGTGCCTTTTTTAGTAGTCGAAAGTGATTGGAAGGCAACTAACACCCCTTCCATGCCCACCATTTCCCCAAACACATCCAATCAAAATTTTGAGATAGCCATTGAAGTTGAAAGTTTGGAAATTATGCCATTCAGCAGGACACTCCCCCCCCACAGTCTTCAGGGCAAGGGTTATAAGTTATGCCCTGGGGGCATATAAGGCTTTCATTCAAATCTTTGTTGTAGAAACTTGAAAAAGGGCTCATTCGATTGGAATTCAAAGGGCTAGTGCCCTATTAAATAGTCGAAAGTGACTGGGAGAGCAACTGACCCCCCTCTCACGCCCACCATTTATCCAAACACATCCAATCAAAATTTTGAGATATCCCATTTGTTCAACGTGGTTGAAAGTTCAGGGTTAAAAGTTATGCCCTGGGGGCATATAAGGTTTTTATTGGAAGCTTTATCGTAGAAACTTGAAAAGGGTGCATTCAATTGGAAATTCAAAGGGCTAGTGCCCTTTTTAATAGTCGAAAGTGATTGGAGGGCAACGAACCCCCCCCCCCCCCCTCTCACGCCCACCTTTTCCCCAAACACATCCAATCAAAGTTCTTAGATAGCCATTTTGTTCAACGAAATTGAAAGTTTTACAAATTAGATCTTTAAGGATGACAGCCCCCCCCCAAAACCCTCGGGCAAGGGTTGTAAGTTATGTCCTGGGGGCATATAAGGTTTTTATAGAACGCGTTGTCGTAGAAACTTCAAAAAGGGTTTATTCGATTGGAAATTGAAATGGCTAGTGCCCTTTGTAATAGTCGAAAGTGATTGGAGCGCAACGAACCCCCCTCTCACGCCAACCTTTTCCCCAAACATATCCAATCAAAGTTCTTAGATAGCCATTTTGTTCAACGAAGTTGAAAGTTTTACAAATTAGATCTTTAAGGATGAAAGCCCCCCCCCCCACAACCCTCAGGGCAAGGGTTGTAAGTTATGCCCTGGGGGCATATAAGGTTTTTATAGAATGCGTTGTCGTAGAAACTTCAAAAGGGCTTATTCGATTGGAAATTGAAATGGCTAGTGCCCTTTTTAATAGTCGAAAGTTATTGGAGGGCAACTAATCCCCCTCTCATGCCCACCATTTCCCCAATCACATACAATCAAAATTTTGAGATAGCCATTTTTTTCAACGTAGTTGAAAGCTCTGGAAATTAGGTCTTTGTGGATGACTCTCTCCCCACAGCCCTTAGGGCAAGGGTTGTAACTTCAAAAAGGGCTCATTCGATTTGAAATTGAAAGGGGTAGAACCTTTTTTAATAGTCGAAAGTGTCTGAAGAGTAACTAACCCCCCCACTCACACCATCATTTTCCCAAACACATCCAATCAAAATTTTGAGATATTCATCTTGTTCAACGTAGTTGAAATTTCTGGAAATTAGATCTTTGAGGATGACAGCCCCCACAACCCCTAGGGCAAACGTTGTAAGTTATGCGCTGGGGGCATATAAGGCTTTTATAGAAAGTTTTGTCGTAGAAACTTCAAAAAGGCTCATTTGACTGAAATAGAAAGGGCTAGTGCCCTTTTTAATAGTTGAAAGTGATTGAAGGGGAACTAACCCCCCTCTCACACCCACCATTTCCCAAAAAAACACATTGAATCAAAATTTTGAGATGACCATTTTGTTTAACGTAGTTTCAAGCTCTGGAAATTAGGTCTTTGAGGATGACAACCCCCCCCCCCCAAAAAAAAAACCTCAGGGAAAGGGTTGTAAGTTATGCCCTGGGGGCATATAAGGTTTTTATTATAAGGTTTAATATTTGTATGCTACCATTGCTATTACAATTACCACTAGTCCCCGGCGTCACACCTATCATATCATATCAAGTACGTGTTACACGACTTAGCTGCGAAACAGAATGCAGTTGTTGGTGCAAAGGTAATAGTACCGTCATCATTCACAGGGTCAACAAGCTACTATGTTTAACATTTCATAGATGCCATGGCTATTGGTTGTCACAATGGACCCCCAAATTTCTTAATAACTATGACTTACAGTCCTGATTGGCCTGAAATTAAAGAAGCAACACGTATTATATCTGAGAAAAATACATTTATCAAAAAGCAGTACACTTAAGATCGTCCGGATTTCGTTCCTTAAACTGCGAAACAAGGATTTGATGAAATTTGTAATGATAAAAGACAGGTATTTGGAAAGGTGGCAGCATATTTGTATACAATTGTATTTCAAAAACATGGACTACCTCATATGCATTTACTATTGATCATGAGTCCTGGTAATCGAATCCACACCCCAGTCGAAATTGATGGTCGAACTTCAGTCGATATTCCAAATACCAACGTTGTTTAAGTAGATGGTTCATAATCCGCCTGGGAAGTTAAATCCAAATGCTTGTCGTATGATTAATAAAAAGGGAAAATTGCAGAGTCGCTTCAGTTTTCCAATGCAATACAATTCACTCAGATCTCTAGCGGATGATGAGAAACCATAATTTCGTCGTCGTTATGAACCCAAGCTAGACGAAAGGAATAATGAAGAATTTTCACATGACCTTGCTGTTTATCGAAAAGACTCCAACAAGCATCGAGTTAAATCGTCATGTCGGCACATAAAATGCTTATTTGCTGAAAAAATTCAATATCGCGTCAATGCTGAACATGTTGGTAGGATAGATCCGGTAAAGTATTTATATAAATACATCAACAAACGACATGATTGTACATCACTAAAGATTGTCAAAACTCAACCGTGCTTGGTTTACAATGAAGCTAACACCTATGTGGAAGGATGCTGCATTAAAACCAATTGAAGCATGCTCACGACTATTTGGTCACGATATCCAAAGAAAGAGTCACGTTGTTCAACGTTTAAACATGCATTTAACTGGACAATACCAAATGCAAAATATTAGCCAAGCACAAGAATATTTGGTAGATATTGGACAACGACTATTGTTGGGAAATGCCCGAAAACTTTAAATAGAATGGAAAAAAGAATACATGGGAACAACGAATCCGTCGATTGCGTGATATTGGTATCATAACGTAAATTATATACGACTGTAAAAAGGACAATCAGGCAGTTATGTAAATATGTAAATGAAGCGTTGACATCAATGAGTGAAACTTGATATTTATGTTATTTTTCTTGTGGAGTGTAATTAAGAATACTGTTCTGTATGGCCTGTTTTTTGGCTTAATAATAAATTATTATTATTATTATTATAGCTCGTCCAGAGTGCTTCCATTTGCGAGTACTTCTCTATCATGTGAAGGATGCAATAAGTTTTGAAGATCTCCTTACCGTGAATCACACTCGTTATGCGACATACAAACAAGCATGGTTAGCTCATTGCCTCGCATTCGACGACAAACAGTAGATAGATGGCCTAGACAATCGCCACTGTCAAAAATGCCTTCATCAATGCGAATATAAAAAAAAATGTTTTCAACAGAAAGTAAGGAGCAACATTAAAACTTAAAATGAACAGAAATTATTACGTATATGAGAGGTTTCTCCCCCTCGTCAATACCTCACTCTTTACGCTAGGGTTCGAATTTTGTCTGAATCACAAAGGCTGTTTAATCAGAATAAATAGCTCTTTTAAAAGTACTAGAAAAACTTTAGCACAGACAGCGAAGTATTGACGAGGGGGAGGGGATTTATAATTAATAATTTCTGTTCGTTTTAAGTTTTAATGTGGCTACTTAATTTCAGTTGAAAAAATTCGTTTTTTTTTAAATAATGCTGGGAATTCCGCCTCCCCCTCCATGGACAGATTCTCCAACGTATCCCCTTCCCCCACCACCAGAAAAATCTCCCCTGAAAACGTCTGTATACTTCCCAATTACCAATACTATATGTAGGCAATGGGCTAAGTTCAAAACTTGCAGCCCTTCCCCTGGGAACTGCATGGGTTAAGTCATCCTCAAAGACATAGTTATTAGATCTTTCGACTATTCTGACCAAAATGGTTATCTCAAAATTTTGATCAGGTGACTTTGAGGAAAAAAACTCAGCGTGGGAGGGGGGATAGGTGTCCTCTAATATGTTTGGTCACTTAAAAAAGAAACTACAACTTTTTATTTCCGACCAAATGAACCCTCTCCCGATCTTCTACTGTCAAAGGTTCCACATGATCACCCCTGAAAAAAAAAAAAATCAGACAAATAAACACACATCTGTGATCTTTCTTCTGGCAAAAAAAATACAAAATTCCCCATTTTTTTACACAGAAGCTTCATTAAAATCACTTGATGTTTTGGGGGTGTTTTCCCCTTTTTCGAAAATAGGACAAATTTTCTCAGGCTCGTAACTTTTGATGGGTACCATTAAATTTGATGAATTTTGCATATTTTAAATAAGCATCGAAATTCGATTCTTTTGATATTTCTATCGTTATCAAGACTCTGTTTCTTAGAGTTTCGTTACTATTGACCCGCACCCCTCCTTACTTGCAGTTCGTTACCACGAGCTGTTTGAATAATCTTCATTCAGATTCTTATTTTCGAAAATTATTTCCAATCCAAGATAGAAGATACTACAATTAAGCATGCTTATCCTATTATTCCATCCAAGTTAAATCCGATGGTAATAGAAGGTCGATTTTAGATTTGGGGAACGATATGGTATGGAAGACATTGAGACTTCTGAAGATGACAAAAACATGGAATCTCTAAATTCTAATGAGTCAACTGCTGCTGGAGAAAATATGTATCTCTTTCGGCTTCAACCGAGTCCGTTGGTTTTTGAATTAAATTCAAGTTGCCATCAAGCCATTGTCCAATTGAAGAAAAAGCCAAAATCGATAGTCTGAGTGAGAGGCAAAGCTGCATAATACTTTTTCTGGGTTTTATAAAAATGATATAATTTTCACTGAAGATAACTGAAGGTACCATAATTAAGCAAGCTTATCGTATTTTTATATCCAAGTTAAATTCGATGGCAATAGAAGGTCGAAATTTTACATTTTGAGTGGAATGATATGGTATGGACGACACTGAGACTTACGAAGATGATCAAAACATGGAATCTCTAAATTCTAATGAGTCAGATGATACTGGAGAAAGCATGAATCGGCTTCTGCACGGAAAACAGATCAAATTGTTAACAATATTTTTAGAAGCTGCCAATGATACTAATTATGTTGGAAAAATGTTTTTAGACAGATGGACTAGGCGGTAGCGGTAAAACCTTTGTGTACAAAATCTCGTATCGCATTCTGTGTGGCAAAAATCGAAAAGTAAAATATATGGGTTTACTGGAATTGCATTACTTTTATTGCCTTTTGGACAAACAACACACAAGACATTTGGCTTGAAAGTTCCACTTTCCCCGGATTCAATTTGCAGCATAATACTTGGTTCAAACGAAGCCTAAGAATTAGCTCAAGCAGAAGTTTCCCTACTTGACGAAGCACCAATGTTATCCAAATATGGTTTACAAAATACGGACCAGTTGTTGCGGTCCAATGTAAATCCAAACTTGCCATTTGGAGAGAAAATTCTAGCTGTTGGAGGTGATTCCGTCAGCACTTACCTTTAGAACTCCGAAGCAATCTCAGCGAAATACTTGATTTGCCAATAAGAGAAAAGTCATCTCTGGAATATTTGAAACGTTTTTCTTTGCAAAAATATATTCATGTAGATCTTGAACAGGAAGCATTCGCAAGGTATATCCCGGAGCTGGGAAATGGAAATCCTCCCAAAAATGACTTCAATGAAATTGAATTACATGAAGATATGATTTCCAGGTGTAATTTAATTGAGGAGATATTTGGAGATCGTTTCCCAAATCAAAATTACGATGTAATGAAGGATCACGTCATTTTTGCTTCGCTGAACAAGAAGTAAGTAAAATAAACGCAAAAATTGTTGATCGCCTTCCAGGAGAATAAAGTTCTCATAAACTTCTGTGAAGGGTAAACAGGATGGAGGAATTGAATTCACCCCATTCCTCAATTCAATTGAGACTGCAGATTTGCCACTCCACGACTTCAAAATAAAGAAAAACACAATGGTTATGCTTATGCATAACTTAGATATTTCAGAAGGGATGTGCAATGGAACAATCGTTGTTGTTACTGAATTATGTTACAGCATAATTATGACCCACTTGAGGAGTGACCATCTTAGAACATCAGATATAACAATCCATTTTATTTTTCGTTATCCAACTGATCCGATTTTTTCACAAAACCAAACCCGATGAAAACACAATATTATGAAAAATTGCATAAATACAACTAAAAACTCTAGTAGAAAGTTCGGAGAATTTACCAATGTATACCTCAAATTTAGAGAGCTTGTAACTTATGGAAAGCTCGTTATATAATCAACAGTAAGACAACTTATGCAATTCTCCACATTTAAAGGGCGAGACACGGAGAGGGTCTGAGCTCCCACACTCTCCCCTTAGCTATCGATTTGATCTATGGGGAAACAAAAAAAAAGAAAAGCAAGTCAAACCAATAGACTAAAACAAAGCATAAAGCAGACGAACCAACCTGTTGGGGAGCTTCTCTAGCTTCTTTTGCAGCTCTTCTTGCCAAATTGGCTTGATGTTTTTTTGCCTTGAGTATGGGCTAGATATGATCCTTCGTTATTGTGCAAAGTCAAACAAAGCTTACATTCGTAGGTACCTGTGAGAAAGAAAATCTGAATCAGAATCCAACAAAACATCCACATCCTTTTCTAGCTAAATTTTTTTTTTTTTTTTAACAAAAACAGCAATTCCCTGATGGAAATAAAGAGCAATATTGGAACTCAAAACGAACAGAAGAATTCCTTCTCAATCTAATATTATTACCTATCGCAGAACCCCATATAAAGCAAATATTACATGCAAGAGAAAATAAAGAACATAAAAAGAAAAATAACAACAAGAAAGAAACAAGCTGACGTTATCAACAATAAACAGAAACTACACCTATATAATGAATAGTAAAAAAAAATAGTAAGCTTTTACTGTGCTTACAATACATCCAAACTATCAACTTTACCCGGCACACTAGCGGAGGTACCATGGACAGTTCACTATCTTTGAATTTTGCTTTACATTTAATGAAGTTACAACGTCCTTGTACAAGACGTATCCCCCCACCCCACCGTAAAAAAATACCACCGCGGAAAATTTCCCCCTATGCAAAATTGGTCTGCCAAAGAGAAAATTTGACGAATAAAAAATAATGAAGAAAAGAAGGAATTTTGCAATATTCTACTTATATTCCAAAATATAGGCAGAATGTATGATGTATATCCTACAATAGAGTTTTGCGCATTTACTTATTTTAATTTCTTTCGTGTTTTTTTGGGGGGTTGAGGTATCAAGACAGGACAAAATAAAGGTCGAAGAAAATGATTCGAAAATATGAAATTAGTGGCAACTGTAGAAGAGTTGCCCTATGATGGGAGTATATAGAGATAATAGGCTGGAACTAAAAAGTACGAGTAATTACTTCTCGTGGAATTAAGCTGGTGCCGACCAGAGGTGTTACTAGCCAAAATGTTTGGGGAGGGGGCTGGATTTCACCGACTGGTATGTCATTTTTACCGACTGATTTGGGTGATATTACTAATAATGTGATTTTATTTTCTGTTCTTTACCAACTACAGGGTTCGGACAAGTCGGTTCGTTTCAAATTATATGCTCTGTCCTATTTTTATAGGATTTCCCGGACTCAAATATAGGCCAAATATAGGATTCGGAAGTCCTCAGGATCAGATCTGTAGTAGATGTCGTGGGATGCCTGGTCACATAAATTCGTCATTTCCCGAGTTTCTACATTTTTTTTTTCAAATACAAACTGTACAAATATTAAAAAACAGTAAAAAATCAGATACACATACTATGCCAATCACTGACTGATACAGGTAAAATACTTGAAACCACTCTTGCTGCTTCTTGGGTATCAGTTTCGATATGAGGTAAGTTTTTCTCTTTGCAAGAGACTGCTCAATTCTCGAGATTTCACCATCAGCTCTCTTTCACTTGTTCTGGACGTCACAGCTCCTTCGAGCAAAGAAACAGCTAGGGCAGTGTCTATGGAAAACTTGGACTCGGCAGGCTTCTTCATTCTGTCGGTCACTTCCTGAAGTAGAGTATCTGCTACTGTTCTCTTTTCTTGATCTGATGCTCTAAGTTTTTTCCCTTTTGCTTTCCAGGTCTTCTATTTCTGTCTTTTTGTCATGAACCTCCAGCAACTTCCTCTTGTTGTCCTCTTCGGAAGCTGCTTTCTCCTTCTCGGATGGCTCTTCTTTTTTCTTTTCATCCAAATATTGCTGATATCAAGACCATGCGGAACGTGCAAGATTCAACAGCTCTTTTGTAATAACAAACAGTTCTGGTTTTCCAGAAGCTTGGTAAGTTCCGGGTACTTGCTGTCCTGCACTCATTCACCAGACCAAAATAATGGCTCCAGAAATGACCGATCCGAGTAATGTCCTCACGGGGTCCAGTTTCCGTTCGCAAAAGCAGCCACTCAGCCTCGGTGACATCTGAGCTTTTTCCAATCGCAATCTCACGTACCACAACCACTGTGTCTGCAATGCTTCTTCAATGCTTCATGTTGATCGGACTCAAATAGCGTAAAGCCTCTAAAAACCATCCTTATCCAGAAGACATTTGTACAAAATATGGCGAAAACCCGCAATAAAGTATTTTCGCATATTGACTGGTGCTTTTACTGGTGCTTTCTCACCAAAAGCTCGTTCCACATTTTCTGAAACTATGGGCTTTTCTGCAAAATTTTCAGCAAAGTTTCAACATTTCTGGTGAGAAATTTTCAGTCTCGGTCATGAAATCTGGAGTAAAGACCCGTCCGCAAAGTGTCACAACTAGTCTTTTGATCTTTGAGCGCAGAACATGAATAAGAGGTTCTTCTTTCTGGAACAGTTGGGTGAAACCCATGAACAGTTCTGCTAAGGCTAGGACAAACTCGAGTTGGGCCTTCATCGTCGCACTTTTGATATTTGGGGAGAGATTTGGGAGTGGATGGACAATCTTCAGAAATTTGGGAGTGGACAGAAGATTCTTCAGTTTTTTCTTTCTCGGCACGAAGTTCAGGAATTACTCTAAGATTGCCGGCCACTGCTGCATGGTTCTAGCTAGGCACATCCAATCGTCAGCCAGTGGCTTGGGACATGCTTCATGGAAGCATTCTCTGGTACCCCCACTTTCTTTTGGCACTTTCGATAGTCTTCACAACGTGCAGGACAGCCGTCAAAAAGTGAATGCACAAGAATAACAAAGTTGGAACTTTCTTCTCCGAACACCTGAAGACCGTTCAAGAAAGCGTTATGGATTATATGGATGTTGCAAGTACCAATCTTCAACATTCCCTTTCCCGTCACTTTCTTTTTCGGCATTGAACCTGTTCCAAACGCTTTTGTTGCCGTTTGGTCCGTCACCTCCAAGCGTGATCAGTTTTTCAAGTGGCAGCTGATTCTGCTCAATGGCTGACATAATCTTCCTATACAGGTCATCACTTGTCGCGTGGCCCATAAAACTTGTGCATAAATGTCTGCTCTGGATTCCGTTTCCGAATGAGGGTCAAAATCGAACACGTATCTGTAACTCTTTCATACCAGCGTTGTTGGTTGTCTCGTCATATTCTAGTACAAAATATGACTGAATGTCCTTCCCAAGCATTTGCATACAGTACGGATGCAGCGCATCGGTGATCAGATACGTGAGTTTCTTCGCACATAGGGACATTCTATGGGGGATCTTACCGGGGAACATCGCATGGAAGGTTTCGGACAATATGGTCTGAAGAGTTAGCAGACATGGAACTCTATGCCGTCTGAAGAGTCCATATTAACTCAGCTTTATAAGCGGCATCACGCTCACAAAACATGTTTGTACCAACTAATGGTTTATCCTTGGTTGTTTCGTCAGCTTGAGAATTGTCCCATCAGGTGAAGCTGTAGTGGATGTAGTTGAGCAGTAACTGCGGCTTTGTGTTCTGCAGATCCTACGTGTTGGTTTAGCCGAGCAACCAAAGCTGTGCAACCAAGATTTTTCAAGCAGAGTTTGCAAAAGAACGAGTACTGGTCGTTCCCAGTCTTACATCATTCGTCAATCTTTCTACCGCTGCAATCCGTCTTAGCAAGCCATGAACTATTAAACTTGGTAGGCCCCATACTAAATTACCAAGCATCACTGCAAAATAGCATCTCGCGATTAAAAGGCCATAAAAAGGAAGATGTGGGATATTTCCGAAACTGGGCCGTATTCGCATCAGCCTTTTATAGCGTTTATTCAGCCAGGAAACGCATAAGTGGGAAGAAAGATTTCCAGTCTCATTAAGCAGAGACTGCTAGCCTATATACTGATCTTCCCTCATTTCGGACAGGCCCCAACATGACAAACAACAAAACATAGGCTACTAAGTCAACACCAAAAGCATAGCCCATGCAGAAGCAGCTTACTAAGCCCACACAAAGCATTAGTTAAGTTCAAACAGCTAAATAGTTGTATTTAATTATCAATCTACACCGAAAGACAGCGCAGTTTACAAGCAGAGTCAAAAGCAAAGGAAAGCACATCTTGACTTACTTAACGAGCAGTCAAAATTGCAAATCATGAGCAATGTTCTTAGTGCTCTTCAGCCAAAAATATAGGAATAATAGGATTTTAGCCAAAATATAGGCATTTTATAGAAGTGCATTAAAATATAGGAATTTATTGGAATTTATAGGCGAGTCCGAACCCTGCAACTAAGACTGATCTTTCTTGATTGATTCCACGTCCATATATTTCCATCAGCCCATTTGCCATAATAATAATAAAAAAAATGAGTCAGCTTCCCCCTCGCCTCATACGCGACACCCCTGCCGAGAACTATAGTTCTCGGCAGTACTGTAGTACATGAACTGTATTACATGGCGCACTTCGGAAGGTCTTCCCGTCTTCCGTCCAGACACCCGATCCGAACTATTCTAGAATTGTAGGGCCCAAGGAGGGATCTGGATTAGGTATTTAGTAACCCCGAAAAAGCACAAACGGATTTTTCATTTACATCACTAAATAAAGATTTTCAAAAAGGGGCAACATACAGATAGCGGGGGAAGGGTGGTTGAACTGAAACGATATGTAAGAAAATACTGGCTGAAGCCCAATGTTTTCAGTACTATGGATGCGTATTCCATAGCCGTTCTGTAAAGGATGTGGCTTATCAGGACTTAACTGGCATGAGAAAGAGTTGAGCCAATTGGAGGGGGGATGAATGGGATGCTTTTTACTGACTGAACCAGAGATGAACTAAGGGCCCCATATGGGACAGTGCTGTTTTCAAGCCAGTTGAAACAAGTAGAGGGATTTTTTCTATCTTGTGGTACCAGCTTCAAGAAATTCTTAATTAGGTAATAATGCAGAAAAGCTCTACATTTCCTTTTTTTAATGTGGGATTAAAAATGTTTTTCCTCTAGTTTTTTCAAGCTTCCCAGACATAAACATCAGTCAGTCATCATAGATAAAAATTTATATAATAAAGCATTTAGGTATTTGAGGGGGGAGATATTGCCTAATACAAAAAATTAAACAATAACCTACTTTAATCAAAAGGACATGTTGAAGAGTTTTTTCCTTTCCAATGCATAATATTTGACTAACTTGGCCAGTTATCTATTAGTTAAAAAATATAACTCACTAGTTTATAAGCAGCAGTTACAATAGCAGTTATAATATTATAAGTCTACAAGTTTATAAGTCAGCAGTTACACTGAACCCCCCGTGAAGTATCTTCAATGATGGCGATTACAGTGGTTGTTCTTTCTAATTTTCTAATCCACTCAATTCCGGATAATGAAACTCGAAAGACGTATTATTGCTCTAATGCATGATGCTATCAGCGTCGATTAAAAAAAAAAAAATACCGTGCATACCTGCTGTTTAAAAACCAGTACCCCCCCCCCCTCTGAATACGGCCTTGCATATGGCACTGTAATCTGGTGCTATCAAATCAAATTTATTAAAAAAAAGCAGAGTAGATGAAAAGTAGATGTACGCATTAACTTTTGAATGAGCCCTCAGCTACGTCTTTACGGGCTTCTGGTATGCCTGCTAGCAGAGAGGGAAAAAAAAGGAGACACATCATCTTCCCAATGCAAAAATTTAATTTTCCTTGTTTGTCATGACAGGGAGTGTAAGTCTCCAGTTAAGGGTTTCTGACAAAGATTATTTCAATTGTGTGCTTTTTTATTTCGATTCGACGTTATGTTTGAGGGCTTTCCGGATCTTTCTCTACCTCATAAGAAATTTGATTTCGGAATTAAAAGTTAATGTTTAGTTGAATCTGAATAAAAGCTACTATTTCCGAATTGGTGCCACTTTTAGAGGCGGACACGCAATTTTTTTTTTTTTGGGGGTGGGGGGGGTGGGGGGGGGTCAACGAAAGCTGGGCTCCCCCATTGGTATTTTTCACCCTCCCCCATCACTGTACATGTGGAACTTTTGACGTCCTGGGGGGCATGTACCCCCAAAACCATCTCTTTTAGTCTGCCCCTGGTCACTTGGGGGACTTTCTCATAGGATTTATTCAAAAAGTATTTTTTAAAGTCTTCGGTAGTTATGAGCAATGACAAGGGAGGAGAGAGAAAACGGCAACAAATCTTGTCAGTGTTAATCTATAATAACTCTTAATCTTATCTAAGAACTAAGATAGAGGCTACAAATTTCTTCAAAGGGCACAATCAGTTTGTGCTTTTTGGTAAGATCTACAATTCCTTGCATTTGCTTTTCCATTGATTAAAATCATTATTAGGATGGATATCAGAAAGAAAAAGAGCATATCACAGAAACATATTAAGACAGAGACTTGTACATTTAATTTATCTCTAAACTAGAACTTTAAACTATAATTTTTGAAATACTTATCTGACATATTTTTGGAAATTTGGGATACACAATATTGAGTATTGCCCTTAAGCATTAAAAATAACAGAAAAAAAGTATTATAAGCCTACCTAAGTGATTCTTCATAAATATGGATCCTTGTTTAGATCAATAGTTTCAAGAGCAAGTTGTCTTAGTCTTTCACGACGATCTCGGTTTGTTTCACTCCATGATGCTAACTCCTCCACCACCCGTTTTTTTCCACCAGCACGGTTTTTGGAAATCCATTTTTTCTCTCAACCAAAATTAAGTTTAATGATCCTGAAATTAAAAAATAATAAAAAAAAAACAGTGTGAAAAAAGTGAAAATAGATAATTGGGCAGAAATACCTTTCCTTGTCTTTACATCCCTTTAACAATAAGATAAAGGCTACAAAACCCAGTGGAAAAGTATCGCTACAAACCAAGGCTACAGACTACAAAGATAATCAGCAACAACTGATTTTTTATCAGAGCTTCCAAAATAGCCAATCAAGTTTTAGCCAAATCACAGCTTCTGTGCTTTGAAATCAAGATATTTGAGTATTATTTCCCAAATATTTATTAGAAATACAGGAACTTCGCTTAGGTTTTCAAACAGATAATATCACTTGTCAGTTTTCAAAGTACCATAATTTAATGTCTAAAAAGGTCTACTTTTCAAATCTAGGGCATGTTACTCAGATAAAAATGTGGGGTATTGCAAAACCAAAAACTTCAAAATAGAAAGTCAGAAAAGTAATTTGTGTTTTGGAAAATCAGTGTTAGCTCCAGTTCCTGAAAGACCAGATCAGTCCATCCACTTTCACAAAAAACAAAAATCTACCTTGTCTAGATGAAAAAGTTACCTCAGTCATGACAACTCAAGAAATTATTTTCCAGTGAACAAATCAATTGTGTATATAAGAAATTTCATATCATCTTGTATACTTTTCACAGTATTAATTCATCAAAATACAAGAGGCATTAATCTGAAATTCCAGGAAGCAATCCAAGAAATTGGAACTTGGCATTCAAGATTGAATTTTCCCAGATATCTAAAACACATAGCATACCAAATTTTTGTTCTCTGATTCTCAGTGAGATAATTTTTTCTGCAGGAGTATGGTGCAAAAAATATTCCTAAAAGTTCACTTTCTCAGCCAGGATTTTCTATTTTGACACCACATGGAACATGATGAAAAACAACAAAAATATTTTGTTTTTGTCTGGGAGACTACTCAAATTTTACAAACTTCACTCGAAACTTTTCTACCCTATTTATGATTACCATGCCCAGTAATAACTTTGAGTTTGCATCTCTTACTGCTTCAGAGCTACATACCACTGGTCACCAAAAAAAAAAAAAAAAAAAAAAAAAAAAAAAAAACAAAAAAAAAAAAAAAAAAAAAAAAAAAAAAAAAAAAAAAAAAAAAAAAAAAAAAAAAAAAAAACAAAAAAAAAAAAACAGCTGCAAAAGCAACAACAGTGTTGTTCATCAAACAATGAAGAAGTGACTAATACCCAAATTTTAGGTGAAGAACTTTTTATTGACCATGATGGTGTCCGAAGTATAAGGAATACAATATAGAACTTGGAGCTTACCCATCTACAGATCCAGGATGCAACAAACTTGAAAGTTGCATGGTCACACTTCAAGCACACATGCTGAACTCATGTTGAAAGGACCACTAAGTGGAAGAGGATGCAGTGACATGATCATATCTACTGATATGGGCTGGTGAGACATTTAAAGGCAGAGACATTTTCAATATGTGAACATTAACTGCCAGTGAAACAAACAATGTTACAGCATAACTAAGGAAGTTTAGTGAACATGTTGACCTGCTTGCAAACCCAATATTTGCCAGATATCAGTTTCACACAAATGTAACCAGAGAGACAGTAAATCAAAAGGAAAAATACCTTACGAGTTGGACATTAAAGCAAAGGAATGCACATTTGGAAGAACAAGTGATGAGATGATTAGAGATTGACTAGCTTTTGGAGGTAAGCAGGACAAAATCTGTGAACAACTACTTTAGTGAAGGTGGGGGATCAACTTGAATTCGAGCAATAGCTATATTCAGAGCTGCAGAAGGAGCCCAAGCAGTTAATGATCATGTCTACCCGGGAACATGAAAAAGTGCATGTAAAGCATGAGGTGGATGTAGTAACAAGACATGGACAAAAATGCTGCAAATGTGGCGGATCTTTTACACCTGGTTATTTCTATTCATTGAAGGACGCAGTTAAATTGCTGAAATGCTATAATTGTGGTGGAATGTTCACAAAGGTCATCAATGCCCTGCGCAAAAGAAAAAGCTGCGTGAAATGCAAGGAGCTAGATCACTTTGTTAAAATGTGCAGAAGCAGTCAATGGAATGTTCATAGTATAGAAAGTGGCACTGAAACGCCATCACAGTATTACATGAAAGCATCCAGAGCAAGGTGTAAAAGTGTAACAAACCTCTTGTCAAACTGTATCTTGAAAAAGAAGCAATTAATGTGGAAATCAAAATCAACACAGGTGCAGAAGCAAACATTATACCAGCTCAGATCCTTAACAAGATGTTTCCAAGGCCAAAATTAATTACTAACTGCAGACATACTCATAAGTTATACTGGTGAGAAATTGAAAGTTACTGGATTGTGTCATTTAAAGGTTTAGTACAAAGAAAGGGAATCACAATCACCTGACTTCTACATAGTTGACACAGACAAGAAGTCCATACTTTGCAGACAACCAGCATATTAATGAATTTAATCAAGTTCATATACAACACACAGAGCAGACAAAAATAGCCAAACCACAGATGAGATTTTGACAGAATACAAAGACGTTGAAGACATTGGGAAAAAAAAACGCCTGGAAAATGTATAGATTCATCTGAAGCCAGGAGCATACCGTCAGTACAGCAACCAAGAAGATTACCTGTGTGGCACTTCAATCTAAACTAAAAAACAAATTGGAATAACTAATCTGCTCTAGGGTTACTGAAAAGGTGACAGAGCCAACAAAGGGGCCAACCAAATCACAAACTCAATTGTCATTGTGCAATCCCCTTCCCCTCCCAACAAGGCAAATGGCAATATCAGTATTTTGCCTATATCCTGTGGAACTTAGAATAAATGGATACATAGGCCATATTCTCCAATTCCAACATTTGACAATATTTCCAACAAAAATGTCATGGGGGCCCAAAATCTGTTCAAGTTAGATGCTAGAAAAAGGTGTTGGTTGATGGTTCTTGATACTGCCTCACTGGAGCTCACAACATTCAATACAATGTTTGGAAGTTTCAAATGGAGAAGACACCTATTTGGATAACTTCAGCTCAGATGAATATCAACATCGAATGGGGGAGGCCTTTGAAGGATTAGGTTTGGGTCTAATAGGGGATGACATAGCACGTGTGCAGGAACAAGCAAAGAAAATCATGACATGGAATTGAGAGCAGTTTCCAGAGAGCACAAGAGAAGGGAGTTCAAGTTTAACAGAGACAAATGCATACTCAATGCAGAAGTTGCACTGTACAGTACTTTGGGCATCTGCTTACCACCGAGTTTGTAAAACCACATTTCAATAAAACCAGAGCAATTGCTGAAAAAATGGTCGCTTTTGGTTCGCGATCCTTAAGTTGACATAGAACAAGATACTCTAAATAGAGAAAGAACTACTAGTATAGTAATTGCATGTAAACATTTTCACCAGTATATATTTGGAATATTTGGAAGAAAGTCTCTGTGATTACATACCACAAAACCATTGAAAAATTTTCAGAGGAAACTGATCAGTTGGGCACCACCTAGACTACAACAAGTGATGTTTGCCATCCAACCATATGTACATAAGATTTGCATAAGGACCTGGACCAGAACTACCCAAGGCTTGACGCCCAGTCACGTTTGCACATGGGGAGACACAGGCCCAGAAGAAGAGCTATAAGTACATAAACATTTTCAAAGGCATCCCTACAAAGACCAGATGGTGCAAAACATAGCAAATAGTTCAAATATGATGAGGAGATGCAAATTCTAGCCAAAATGATCAAAAAACAGATGGCCAGAACACAAAAAGCAATGCCTAACTGAGATTCAGGAGTATTGGAACTATAGGAGTGAACTAGTAACACACAGCAGCATTCTCCTAAAGGGAGATCAAATTATAATACCCAAATGCATGCACAAGAAATCATGACCCATCTTCACACAGCTCACTAGGTGTTGCAAACAAAACAACATGTACACTCCTATGTTTTTAGGCCAAATATTACTGCCAACATCACTAAGTACATCTCAGTGATGTGAGATGTCAACAATTTAGTGCATGCCAGCAAAAGCAACCCCTCCAGAACTCAGAACTTCCTGAGTACCCATGGGAACATGCAGGTACTGACTTATTGTTCTGGAAGGAAGGAGTTATTTGGTAACTACTGACTACTACTATTTATTATGTTGCTTATGTTATATTATTCTTGTAGGTGCTTTGTCCGCAACAGATGCTTAATGCTTGATACTTACCTTTTCTGATGCTTGCCTTTTAATGCTTACCTCTTGATAAAATACTCAACACAGATAGACTCAATATTCACCAGATTCAATTATGGACAATAATTGTGATGCATAATAATGCATTTATACAAGCTAGGTTGTGAGATTAACTTTTTTTCTAAATTTAAATATTATAAACAAATTTTTCAAGATTGTAGGCAGCCAATCCCAACTAGCCAAATCCTAACTAACAACCGATTCCCAACTAGCCTTGTCATGGATTATCAGCCAATTCCAATTATCTAAGCCTATATACATCATATCCAAAATCAGGAACTTGTCATCCATGTCCAGCAAAGATACATTTAATCAAGATATTTGTCTGAGACTAGTCACTGCCTGAGTACTGGGATTGTTACCCTAGTCATTTAAATGTGGACTGTTGTACCTTACACCCTGTCCGAGGGCCAGACTAAGGATTGGGCAACCTAAGCACATGCCTAGGGCCCCCTAATATTTTGGTCCCTAAGAATTAGGTTTTTTTAATTTGTTTTTTATTTACCAGAAAACCGTGAATCCATAGTGATTTTGCCTGAGGCACTGATGTGTCCTCTTTACAAAGATATAGACAAAGATTGTTTGCAGTAAAATGAGCGCTGTCTTCCCCTAAATATAAACTTACCCCAAGAGTCTTTTCAAAAAAACTTTATTTTCATCAAAATGATTTAACCCAGTGGTGTATTTGTCATAATTTTGTAAAGTGAGTCTTCCAATGCATTATTTTTTTTCTGAAGTTCTTGATAAAAAATAGTTCTTATTATATTTATCATCAAATGCATCAAATTTTATAGTATTTAATAAAAGTATTCATATATTGATATATGTAGATGATTATATAATGATATATTATATAATATTTACTATAATGATATAGTATTTATATAAACATATACATCAACTAATATAAGCATTTACATTAATTTTCCATACATCCACATGTATAATATAAAATATCTTAAAATTGTGATTCTGTTTGTGGTTGTAGATATTGTGTTGTTATTTTGTTTGTGTTGTTGAAATGAGTTTTTCCAGAGAAAACATTTAAGTGGGAATGAAAAAAGAAAAAATGAAAAGAAAGTTGGACAAATTTTTAACTGTAGATGGGTTCTGTAGTAGCACAGTGGCTTTGACCTCAGCTTAGTATTACAAAATCAATAAATAAAAACCCCTCTGTAGCAACACATTACATGGCCAACGCGAAGGACATTAGTAGACAAGAAGCATTGCTAATCAAATTACATACTTAACTGTAGATTGAGAACAATTATGAACAATCATCATCATTTTAATTTTCACATATTCCATCTGCTCAAACTCTAGATACATTGTTTTGTGTCCAAACTATTTCTGTAAAAGACCAGCAGAAAAAAAACCAAGGAATTCTGTTTGTGAGGAAGAAACAAAAGGAGAAAACAAATATCTAGGATCATTCTCTAAGTAATGATGAAACTAAGGGTTTTGTAAACAATATTGCATTATGGCCAGAATACTTGAAGTCCAAAAGTCATTACCCCATACTTAATAGTCCAAAGGTCAAATAACTATGGCTTATAAGTTTTGACACAAAAAAACCCTCAAGCCCAAGGGGCAAAGGCGGTAAGCTATGCAAGCTGCCCATTGTTTACATCCACCAAAGGCTCCTAAAAAGAAACTGAAAATGAGATCTCAACTCCACTATGTCAAAGATTTCAGAAGTCCCTCAACTCAGACTGTGCCTTCAGATTGGAAGAGCTCTCACATTACACCAATGTTCAAGAAAGGCAACAAGACAAATGCAGAGAATTATTGGCTGATCAACTTAACATCCAGCTGTAGCAAAAAATCCTAGAATGCATTGTGAATGCCAAAATTCGGACATATCTTCTGTCCAACAGTATACTGTCCAGACCAGCATGGCTTCCTTCTTGGGGAAAGTCAGTGGTAGACTAACTTACTTGAAACTTACAATATCATCACTGACCTGAAGAGGGGAGCACTTGCTGACCTTAAATTATTGCCAATTGGCATCCACACTGATGTAGTAGAATGGGTGATTGAATTTACTGACAGACTAGAGCAGCAGGTCAAACTTTTCACCAATAATGGTGATAAAGTATTCTCCAAACCATTTGTGTTGTCACTTGAGAGGTTCCTCAGTACCATCCCTAGGACCCCAACATCTTCCTCATTTACATAAATTGATATGACAAAGGAAGCCACAAATAACATCACACTTTATGCTGATGACTCCAAAGTTTTTGGACCAGCTATTCAACAAAGCCTCCAATCACTACCTCCAGAGAATCCAGAAGTTGGACCAGTCAAACCGGCTGCTTGAGTTCAACATCAATAAGAATTTTGGCAATGAGAATTCATCACCATCAGTATACCATGCAGGTACCAGAAGTTTGCAGTCTGATATTCAGCTACAAACCAGTCATGAAGAACAAGACTTGGGCGTATTTGTTTGATGAGCAATAAAGTTCTACTGGCATTGGCAACAAGTGGTGTCAAAAAAGCTAACTCAAGTCTAGGCCTGCTGGGAAATGTAATATCACCAGCCCCTTTTTCATACTGTCTTCCTGAGACTTTTAAAAAAGGATCATTGTTAGGCTTTTCTTGGATTTTTGAAACCTATCTGACTTCCCCCTCCTACAAGCATGACCTCACCCTGAATATACTGTAAAGAGTTCAAAGACATGCACCACCAAATGCATCAAGGGGTCTGCAAAATATAGCACATGATAAGAGACTACAGCACCTAAAACTTACCTAACACTGGTCTTCAGATGTTGCAGATGTGATACAATGCTGACCCTACAAATATAACGGTCAACCTGAACAACACCCTCCTCATAAAACATATACAGGTTAACACAACACTAGAGGATGCTCAAGAAGCTAGCAAAAGCAAAGAGTAAAGACGCCAGATGCACCAAAACTTTTTACACCAGCATATTTCCAACAATTGGAACAACTTCAAGATGAAACCATGACTGGTACCTCACACTACCGTACCTCCTTTAAGTCAAGAACTAGACACAAAGAATAGAACAACAAGCCATTGAAATATAAGTGGGACATCCATCCTCTCAGCTGCCACTAAATGCAATATCACTGGGGCCAATAGCAAAGTGATGTTCCAAAATTACCATCATTAATGTGGAGCAGAACAGATCCAGCATGGACCTTATTTCCACTCCAAAGTTTGCATTAAGGCCATTAAGGTTTGGGTGGAGCAGCTGACCTGCACATGAGGGATAGCACCTATTATTAAACTTGGGGAAAAGCACTGAATGGGGACTTATTTTTTTCCCAGGCTGTTTTACTTTCTGTCTGATTAATTTAAATTTACTAGTATGCTAAATGGGCCAAATTATATTCACAACCTTTATAAAATAGGATGAAGGTCTAGATTAAGGGGCTATGGGGGAAGGAAACATGTTAAGAAACAATTCTTACTTTATGCTCTAATATGCAGAATAATTGTAGCTAACACATCGTTGCATGCAGCCCTTCTATAATTTACCCAAATCCAAACCCCCTACTGTGCAAAAATATAGCCAAAATCAGGCATTTCTAATGTATTCTCCTTAATGTGTCTCTCTTGTTTTCAACCCATTACACTTATTTAAATCAAGTCAATTGTGAACAAAACAAGAACAGAGAAACAAGTGATAGGTGGTGGTGGAATGTATTTGAAATGGTAACACATGAGAGCAGTCCATAGTATTGACCCACAAGTAAAATGAACCTACCACTTCATGCTATGGTCTATTGTTTTATGGCTCTTTCTGAAACATAATAATTGTTTTTATTGTGAATTCAACTTCAATTCCTTTCTGTGGACCCTTGAAAATGATGCTGATAATTTCTTCCTATAGTTTTTGGTATAAAAAGGGTTAAAACATTGGTTTCAAACTTAGTATTTCAATATAAATCCTGTTTTGTAAAAAGTTATAGGTATAGTCCTAGCTAGGAAATAAGCCTTCCATATACAGGAAACATGATAGAGAAAACAATTCTTACCTTCAAAATATGCAGAATAATCATAGTTAACACTATGAGAGACATTTTTTGGAATGTCTCTAGTACCTCCCCATATTTTTAAAAAAAGACATAAAAGTTCTTGAAGATGTGCAGAGCTCCCTGCCACTAAAGCAATATCTGGCATGCATTGAGTTTTTTTTTTCCCCCCGTTTTTCCTCCACCCTGTAAGACTATCAAAACTGACAATCTCTCTAGACTTTTGTTACAGGAGTAAATAGAGAGGATGCCATTTTAGCCTACAAGCATTATTGAGGGCTAACATTCTCCCAGCATTATTCCCTATTGTTTCGGTACCAACTGAACAACAGTGAGGTTCATCACTTGAAACTTGTCGAAGCAGGGTCTATATAATATCTAGTCCTACACTCAATTCTTTTCAACATGCACTATCAACAGTTGGAACAAACTATCTAATGAACAAGTTTACTGCTGAAGTCTGTTGATGTTTTAAATGAGGCTAAATGCTGAGTGGTCCTCTAAAGTGTGTAAACTCAAATTAGGATGTTACTGAACATGGAACAGCACCTGATCACTAATGAACTTTGAATACAACCCAAGTTATCATTCTGGAGGTTCTACAAGTTAGAAATCCTTAGATTGCTCCTAGCTGTAATTTTAAGGTAACACATTTTCGCAGGCACAGGGAGAACCTTTATCTTTTACTTCTTTCATTGTTGTACATTTTTTTTAAACCAATTTTCTGAATAATAAGTATGAATTTTGACAAGCATTTTCTCCATTTTCAAATACAAATTAAACACCCTCGAATATCATCTAGTTATTTCTCATATTGCATGCAAATAGAAAAATAGTGAGTAAATTTAGGTTGGGTTAGGTTCAATTAGGCTAGGTTGGATGGTGATAGGTGGTTTTTTTTTAACACCTTTTTTAAGAATACACACACAAAACTAGAAATATGGAAGAAAAAAACTGGAAATACAAGGAAAGAAGTGAAAATAAAGGTATTCCCCATTCAAAGTGTGTTTATTATTTCTTTTTTGGAGCTTAGTATCCTAAGATTAACACCAAGTTATATAATTCAAAACATTGATTTGTCCATGATTACAGTTGAATAAGAAAAATTCATAAACAATTCTGCCATGGTTTTCTTTCTTATTCTGTTAGGCCACGTTAAAAACTGCTGTTTTGCCTAAATTTAAATTAAAAGAAATTTATCATAGACTACTCATAGTCTAAAGTAGTGTAATTTACTTAATTAACAAACGCAAGATTGCATTAACTAAACCTGCTCCTCAATGCAAGTTTATTGTATCAACCTATTTTGCACCCCCCTCCTCCTAAAAAAATATCCCTGGATCCACCCCTGTTTTTGGAAAAGACCACTTTTCTTTGGCATTCAAGAAAAATAGCAATGGGGTTTTTGGATCACCCTTTTTACTACAGCATGTATACAATTCTTCCTTCTCTCAATTCTCTTTGCTAACAAGAAGATGTGAGGGTTTTAGTTTTTACATAATTTTGCTCAAATGGATACTGGTTTTTTTACCCTACGAGGTCCTATGGCTAGAATTCTGTTATTCTGCACAATCCTATCCTACTAGGGACTCCTCCTTTGACTATTGGAAAAAATTGCTTCATAAGCTTATATAGAATGTACTATCCCATTCCTCCTTATAATTAAAAAAAAAATATTTTAGTCATCTAGTTTGAAAATTTGGCCCATCTATAGAGGAGAAATCCATATTTGCCAACTAGTTGACAATAAATGTTGCCAAGCAAACTTTTCCTTTTCCACTAGTTGACTAATAAAAACTTCTCCCCCAGCAAACTTAATTTTTTTTCCAACTAGTTGACAAATAACTTCTCCCTGTCAACACTTAAATTTGTCAAACTAGTTGACAATAAATGTTGCCACCAGCAAAATCAAAACTTTCATTTTCCAACCTAGTTGACTCAATAACTTCTTCCCAGAAAAAAACTTAATTTTCCAGCTAGTTGACTAATAAACTTCTCCCCAGCAAAATTTAATTTTTTGCCAACTAACTGGAAACAAACATTTTGCCCCCAGAAAAACAATTCATTTCCACACTAGTTGACAGTAAATTCTCCTTCGTTCTCCCACAGCAAAACTTAATTTTGCCAAGTAGCTGGAAACAAACATTGCCTGAGAAAAGAAGATTTCATTTTCCAACTAGTAACTTCTCCCCCTGCAGGAAGTTCCCGTTCCTTTAAATCTTTTCTTCTTTATGACATCCTCTCACCCCAGACGAAGGGACAAACTGCTTTCCTTTTAGCCTAGACAGTTGGCCAAAAAAACGGCAAATCTTTAGCAATTTGTCATCCTTCAGTCTGCAGAATGTGCTCTAGACCATCTTAACCTTTCTTTCATTATAGTCCTAGAAAGCAGGATTGACCACATTTTTTGTACAGCTACTGTTTGAAATACTGAGTTAAGTCAGCCAGATACCCAGAATAATCTGTATGCAATTTTCTATGGAATCCAAATTGTTATTGCGCACTTTTTTGTATTTTTGAATTTTCTTTTTAGTTTGTATATATTGAATGGGATCATTAAGGTAGGGAGAGATTGCTTTTGTTTTCAGGATAAACACTAAACTATTTAAAAAAAACAAGCATGACATAAGAACATTGTATTATTTTTACTTTATTAGCCTAGGCCTACGATGTTTTTTTAGAGAAGTGCTGCTTAAACTGAAATTTTACCATTATTTTGGAAATTTGACTAATTCTAAAACCCTTCTATTTCTTTTAGAGATGTGTGCACGCTACTATTTCAAGTAGGCCCAGCCTATAATAAATAGGGCTCATATGGTAACAAGCCTATATGAAAAAGGGGGGATTCTACCTTTGACTATTGGAAAAAATTACTTTTAAAGCTTATATAGAATGTTACTAGCCAATCTCCTTTCTAACATCCTTATTTTATACAACAATCCTAAAAAAGGGTCTTATCCCAGATTTCCACTCCTCAATCACTTGGACTATCTGTCTTGGCTTTTTCCATAATTAGCCAATCGTCTTGATGCCTCCTGCAAATTACTTGATTTCCCAATTTCATCTGTTTCTGTAAACAACAAGGCCCCAGAAAATATTCATTTTCCAACTAGTTGACTAGTAACCTTCTCCATCTCACATCAAAACTTTACTTTTTCCCCACCTATTGACTAATAACTTCTCCCCCAGCAACACTTGATTTTGTGTGTGAAAATCTTAGCTAGGAAACAAACAAGTTGCCCCAGAAAACACAATTTTTCATTTTCCAACTAGTTGACTAATAAAAACTACTCCCCAGCAAAAACTTAAATTTTTCCAACTTAGTTTGACACTAATAACTTCTCTCCCTTCATCCCCAGCAACACTTAAATTTGCCAACCTATATTGACAATAAATGTTGCCCAACGCAGCAATAAAACTTTCATTTTCCAACTAGTTTCACTAATAAACTTCTTCTCCCAGCTAAACTTAATTTTTTCCAACTAGTTGACTAATAACTTCTCCCCAGCAAAACCTAATTTTCCAACTAGCTGGAAACAAACCTTACCCCAGAAACTCAATTCATTTTCAAACTAGTAACTTCTCCCATCACAGGAAGTTTCCCATTTCCTTTTAAATCTTTCAAGCGCCAGGAGAAGAACAGCTAGTCAGGAGAGTCGGGACAAGTACCTGTGGCAGGAGCACTGTAAGTGGTACCCCTGCTGAGAGTCAAATCTCTTAATTGGCAGGGGTACGAAGCACAAGAGCTTTTACACTTCCCTAGTTATCTCCATGTAAAACCCTAACTACATCATCATAAACTTCAATCCAGAATGAAATGTACCATTATGCAAAATTTAAAAAATTTTGGGGGCACTGCTTTTCACTAAATGGACTCTTTTTTATCTAGTGTATATGGAATGTCAAACTGGAGTGACAAATGAACAAAACAAAAAAAAAAAAAAAAAACCATTATTTAACTAGGATGATTCAAGACACTGCTGTAGAGAAATAGCAATAGTATAAATGAGTGGTTTTGTTAATTTGAAAAGAATTGGACTTGCAATGTAGATATTTAAACTGTTGTTTTTTTTGGTTGTTTTTTTTGGGGAGGGGAAAGTGGGGAAGGTAACTAGGTTTGAGGTTGTGCTTCGTTTGTCCCCCCCCCTAATGGGCAAATGATATAGCCCAATATTGTGTTTTCTAACACTATTTTAGAATATTCATCCTATTGTATTTTTGATTCCATTAGACCATGGACCCAACCCTACAACTACCACTATATATAAATAGACTCTTGTTTTAATAAAAGAGTCCCATCTTTTTGTAGAGGCCCATGTGGTGCCTATGTCATTTTGTTTTGCAATTATATTATTATTATTATAGACAATTATCCTCTCACCGACAGACAAAAAGGACAACTTGCTTTTTTGCTTTTATTCGCTTTTTAGAAAGCCCTAGACCGTATGGCCAAAAAAGAAAAACCTTTGGCAATATTGGGTGATACTTCCCACCACACTCTTTGACTTTATTGGGAAAAAGTAGTATGTAATAAGCTTATATAGAATGTTACTATCCAAATCTCCTTAATTAATTAAGAACATTTTTTAGTCCCCATCTAAGTTTTGGAAAATTTGGGCCGCATGGCTGTAATAAGCAAAAATCTATCTTTGCCACAACCTAGTTGTACAATAAATGTTGCCCCAGCAAAACTTTCATTTTTCCAACTAGTTGACTAATAAACTTTCTCTCCAAACAAAACTTAGATTTTTTCCAACTAGTTGACCTAAATAAGCTGTGTCTCGCCTCAGCAAGCACTTAAAAAACTTGTCAAACTAGTTGACAATAAATGTTCATGCCACTTCCTGCAAAACTTTTCCCCTTTTTTCCCAACTAGTTTGACTAATTAACCTTTTTCCCTGGCTAAAACTTTTCCATTTTTCTAACTAGTTGACTAATAACTTTCTCCCTAGCACACTTTTACTAATTTTTGCCCAACTAGCTTGAAAGAAAACATTGCCCCCAGAAAACAATTTATTCATTCTCCAACTAGTTTTGAACTAATAATAGTTAGAATTTCTTTCTGAAGGAGTATCAAAATATGTTTAATAATGTAGGGGTTTTTTTTTTTTATCATAAATTTAATTATCACTATATGTGTTACAAACTTCTGTCTCTCCTCTCTCTCTCCCTGTCATTTAATGGGAGATTAATAATTTTAAATTTTTGTTTGGGAGTTATATATTGGGCTTTTGAAGCCCAGGGATTTTTTTGTTTTTGATTCCAGGATAATTAGTCCCCTTATACCTGGGTCAAAAAGTGAGATTGGAATTTTGTTCAAAGCTTGAAGGGTTATTTCCTCCTGTCTGTGTTTTTTTAAGACGAGGGAAAATGGATGCATAATTTTGAAGTTTTTGTTTTATTTCTATCATTGCATTTAATGGACATAATTTGTGTAATGTTCGCGTTCCCTTGTCCTGTTCCTCCCAATTTTAAATATTTATCATGTCTTTGTTTCTTTTCTCGGAGGAATAGTTTTTTGTTTTTCATTCTTAGAATTTTTAATTAATTTTAACATACTAGATTTTGACTAAATCGAACTTTCTCCCAAGCACAAAACTTTATTTTTTTCGCAACTAGTTGTACACTAATACCTCTTCTCCACAAGCCACCTACTTAATTATTATGCCAACTAGCTGGAAACAGCCATTGCCCCAGAAAACATGTTTATTTTTGAACTGGTTGACTAGGCCACTTTTCCCCAGCCTATAATTCTCTTATATACCAACTCCAACTTAGCTAGAAACAAACTTACCACTCCCTATAAAACAGTTTTGTTAGCCATCTATTTGGCAAAAGTAACTGGGGGGACTGCTCCTCAGAATAATTTCTTAGCTTAAACAACATGACATAAAGAGAAACACAAAAACATACTAAGTCCTGTCCAACAAAAATTGGCCCAGTTATGTGAGTTTTTACACAAAATGCACTAACCGGGCTAATGTAAATCAAACAAACTGATTCAGGAGTAAATAGTCCTGGACAGACCACAGAAACTAAAAGTCTTCTCCTTATCTATATAGTGTGCTTTTCCCAATCTTAGGCCAACACTCCTGTCAGACGATAGTCTTAACCAACCCAGGTTTCACATAGATGCAATTTCAAGTAAAAAAAATAGCACAAGTTTTGTTTATATAGATTATATATATATAATATATATATGATCTATATAATATATATATATATAAGATATATATTAATATATAATTGATATATAATATATATATATATATATTATATATATTATCCAGATATATATATATATATACTAATATATAATATTATCTTATATTATATATAGCTATATAATATCATATATAGATTCTATAGCTATATATATACTATATATATATATATATAATTTCACTTATAGAAGGAGGAGAACTTTTAGTTCTGTGGCTTAAAGGCTATTTTACTTTCTGAATTCAAGTTTTGTTTTGATTTACCTATAAGCTGTAGTGCAATTTCCTTAAAAGCACATACTTGCCAATTGTATTGTTGGACTGACTGGGAATACGTAGGCCGATGTATTTTTTTATGATTCTCCTCTTTATGTTCATGTTGTTTAGCTAGGAAATTCATTCTGAGGAACAAAGTTTACTTGCCCAAATAGATGGCTAACAAAGTGGTTATTATATGAGGGTAAAGTTTTTGTTTTTATAGCTAATTGGATAAAAGAAAGAATTGCCTTGGGGGAAAAAGTTGCCCAGTCCAACTAGTTTGAAAATAAATTGTTTGTTCCTGGGCAATGTTTTTGTTTCCAGCTAGTTGGCAAATTTTAAGTAGTTGCTGGGAGAAATTATTAGTCCCAACTAGTTTTGGGAAATGAAATGATGATTTTTCTGGTGAAAATATTTTCCTATTCCAAGCCTAGTTTGGCTAAAAGTAAGCATTGCTTGGGTGAGCGGTTAATTAGTCAACTATTTGTAAAAGGAAAAGTTTTTGAGATGGGGCAACATTCATGTCAAACTAGTTTGGCAAAATTTAAGTGTGTTGCTGGTGGAGACAGTTTTATTAGTCAAAACTAGTTGGAAAAAATAATTAAAAAAAATTCCTAAAAATGAGACAAAAATATTCCTCCAGAACAATAAACAAAGACAGAATAGAAAGAAGGAACATAACAACAATTTCATTATGTCCTATAAATGCATGATAGAAAATGAACAAAAGTTCTCCAACCTCTCAATATGCATACGTTTTTTTTCTTTACAAGAGACAGGAGGAATAATCCTCCAAAGCTTGGGAGGAAATTCAATCCTCCACTTTTTTTTTGTGGACCTAGGTATAAGACTAGTTATCCTGTGACTTTAAAACAAAAAATCCCTGGCTTCAAAAGCCGCAATATAATAACTCAAAATAATCTCTCTCATTAAGAGGAAGACGAGGGAGAGAGATGGAAGTTTGGTAACCACGATAATAGTTGGATAATTAAATTTTGTGATAAGAAACCTATAGATATTAACATATTTTATTTTTATGCGTATTTTAGAATATAATTCTAACTATTATTAGTTCCAACTTAGTTGGAAAATGTAATTGTTTTTTCTCTCTGGGGCAAGGTTGTCCTTTCCAGCTAGTTTTGGCAAATTAAGTTTTGCATGGGGGTAAAGTTTAAATTATAGGTTTTTTTCAACTAGTTTGGGCAAATTTAAGTTGTTGTTTGGTGGATAGAAGTTTATTAAGTCCAACTAGTTGGCAAATTTAGATTTTTTTTCCTATATCAGATGGGCCAAATTTTTCTAACTAGCTGACTAAAATGTTGTTTTAATTATAAGGAAATTGGAATAGCAAACCAGTTCTATATAAGCTTATAAAGTAATTTTTTTCTCAATTAGTCACAAGGTGGAGTCCTGGCAATTTTGGTCCCATATCCTTCATCTGCAGAATATGCCCCCTAGTCCATCTCAACCTTTCGTTTCATTATTATTAGCCCCCTAAAAGCAGGATTGAACAACAATTTTTTTTGTAACAAGCCTGCTGTTTGAAATATGGTCATTTCAATATCCAGTGTACCACAGAACAATCTGTAGGCAATTTCTATGGGCAAACATTCTATCAAACTGTTCCCCATCCGCTTTTTTTTTTGGAGATTTTTCTTATAGTTTTTGTATATATTGAATGGGATCATCATGGGAGGAAAAGGGTTGCTTTGTTGTCTAGGATTAACAACTAATCCTATTGGAAAAAGAGCATGAAAAATAAGAACAGTGTGTTATTTTTTTTTTATTTCATTAGCCTAACCATGGTTTTTGAGAAGTACTGCTAAACTGAAATTTTACCATATTTGGTAAATTTGACTTAATTTATACCCCTTCTATTCTTCAAGAGATGTGTGCACTCATAGTTTTTCAAGTAGCCCAGCTCTAGTATAAATAGGCCAGGGTGAAAGCCTATTGAAAAAAATAAAGTTTTTGTTGGGGAAAGAGTGTAAACTAGTCAACTAGGCTAGTTGTGGAAGAAATGAATTCTTGTGTAATTTTTTTTTAAACCAAATCATATTTATTGAGTTATGAATCTATGTAATATTACAGCCTCAATACCTTTTTTATGCTCTTTTTACAAATAATGTAATCATTTTTTTGTCAGAAATGAATTTTTTAGCCCCCACCTCTACATATATCAATATAAGGGTGTATATTTATCACATTAGGGGGAACACACGGGGGGAACGTTTAAACTTACCTTCGTATTTTACATTAGAATAAAATTTCCATCCCGCACCACCCTAATGTGAAAATAAAAAAAAATTAAAATTTACCCCCTGGAAAAAAAAAAAAAAATTGTATAGCCTATACAGGGGTGGGGGCCTAAAATATTCAATTTCTGACAAAAAATGATTATTATATTATTTAAAGAGCATATAAAAAGGCCATTGAATTGGTATTTGTTCCCACTTTATATTATAATTCAACAATATGATTTGGTAAAATTTTATTTGACATTTCTTTTTTCTGGGGTAATGTTTTTTGTGTTTCCAGCTAGTTGGAAAAATTTAAAAGTGTTTTTGGTGGGGAGAAGTTACTAGTCAACTATTTAGAAACTAAATTTGGTTTTTCTTCTGGGGCAAAAATGGTTTTGTTTTCCAGCTTAGTTTTGGCAAAAAATTAAGTATTGCTGAGGGAATAAGTTAAATAACAAGTCAGAAACTTGAATTGTTTTTCTGGAACAATGTTTCTTTTTCCAGCGAGTTTGGCAAAATTAAGTGTTGCTGGGGGGAGAAGTTATTAGTCAACTAACTGGTTTGGAAAATAAAAGTTTTGCTGGGGGAAACATTTTCTTGTCCACTTAGTTGGCCAAATAATAGATTTTTTCCTATAGGGATGGGCAAAATTTTCCATCTTGATGGTAAATAATGTTAAATTATAAAGGAGATTGGACAGTGCCATTTTTACCATAAGCTTATAGAGGCTAACTAATTTTTGGGTATTTTTTTTATTGTTTTAAATAATATAATAACTAAATCATTATTATTGAGTAGGTAATACCGTGAATACACATACCCATTTGAATTCCTGTTTTTTATATGCTGATTACAAATAGAATAATCTATTTTGCTAATTGGAAATATTACAATTTTTTTTTTCCAGCCCCCCTCCCCTTCCCGCCCCTATTAGTCCAGAAATTCCAAAGGGTATATAATATTCTCCTACCATTATAGGGGGGGGGGTGTGTATAAAGTTTATCAAAAATAAACTTACCTCCCATTTTTAACATCGGAGAAACAAAATTTGCCCCCCCCGCCCCCCGTAATGTAGAAAATAGATATACCACTGGAATTGAACATATTAGAGGGGGGGGGGCATGCAATTCACTTTCAAATAGAATGGATTAATGAATATTTTTGTAATCGAGCAAAATAACAAAAAAAGGCATCAAATGGTGTTTATTTCACCTTTAATTCCCTTCAAACTCAATAATACTGATTTGGTATATATGTTACACCCTAAATTTGAATATTTCTCTAATAATCAAAGTAGTGGAATAACTCTATGGCTTTAACATAACTAGGCTTATTTAGTAAGCCTCAAAATGTTTAGCAGAACATAGGATCCAAATCCAAAACATTCTGAAACCAAAAATTTAGCCTTAGCTGTTTCTCACTGGGTAAAATCCGTGATTAGGGACTTTAGTTTTGAATGCTTTGAAAGTTTTTTGTTAGACCTTTCAAGCAATAAAAATGAATAAAAACCCAAAGAACCCCTCAGGAAATGGAATTCAGAGCTTATTGAGACTTTCCTGTGTTAAGGGGTATTTTGATGGTTAATAGGCCTATAGGCCTATTCCCTTCACTTTATTCTAGGGAAAAACAGTAAATACAATAAACTTGATGGTTTTTTTTTATGCTCTTTCCCGATTCAATGAATCACGATCTACTGGCAAATTCCATCTTGAATGCCCCTGAAAGGGCTCAGAACAGGTCGACCTTAGTGATGACAACTTTTTGCAAAAAAGCATGTTTCTGAAAAAATAAATAATTGCCTACCTTAAATTGTGCACTTGCCAGCAGTAATAGGATATGAATGCCTAGTGAGAAAAAAAAAGAAGGAAAAATGTTTAAACACCATGGGATGTTTGTGTTTCATGAAATGGTTAGGCTAATTTTTTAATTCCATTAGTCCCAAATAGTCCATACCTTAGAAATTGAAATTAGAGAAAGATGCTAAAAAAAAAAAAAAGAAACGTATGAAAAATGGTTCATTTACTTTTCTTCCCAGCTGAGTAGCAACAAAATCATTCACCTATTTCCATAACTTCCTTACTTCATTCTTTTCACTTACCAGTAAATTCCTTACCTACCACCGAATGAAGCTATGCACTTAAGTATTAACGTCTAAGGCTAGACCACTTTTATGTTTCGAATGAAAATTTCTACTTCTATTTCCCTATTCCTTTTGAAAAGAATAGGGCGATATTTTTTGTTTTCTTTTTTTGTTCTTTTTTTTCTTTTTTTTTTTTTATTGTTCCCAATTTAGCACTCGCCATCCTCAGTTTTTAAATAACATTACCGAACCCCCAAAATATGAAATCATGTGAAAAATTTAAACACAACATAAATTTGGATGAAAACATACATAGCTGTCATATTGATTAAAACCCAACTTCCAGTTTGATTATAAAATCTCTAGCCAATCCATCATCTTATTACAAAAAGTGATTGGAAAAATTAACTAAAAGAAAGAAAATAATTTTTTTCGGTTCTAAGAAATTTTTCTAAAAAATTTAAATTGTGGTGCATCGCAATTTTACTTAAATAAACAACTGTGATTTAGGTCATCATATCAGCAATGTTATTACAAATTAATGCATTGTATGAATAAACTAGTCTCGATATAAACAAGTAGTTTGACTTTGAAAATGCTCACCGTAAACTCAATTTTTTTATGAACCGAGCAATACCTTTTTTTTTCTCCCTTTTTAGTCCATTTGTAAAATTGTGGGGTTTGTTTTAGAAGTTTTATCTTTTTTTGTGTTAAAGTCAATTTTATTTAATCCAATCCAAAAATATTAAATCAAGGTTGAATTGAGATTTTTCCGAACAGTCTAATGCCCACCAGATTAGTTGTTCTAAAATTAGTTTAGTAACCATTTTAGATAAATGCAGTGGTTTAGAGGTTACTAACTTACCGGGAACGGCCCCAGGTCCCCCCTTTTGTGGGAGTTTTGTCCCACAGTATCATATTTAAAAAAAAATCGTGACTTGATTTAAAAGGTAAGATTCCTGCCCGGACTTTGGGGAGTCTATCTTGTCGAAAATCGGTGGTACTGAACAACGTAAGGACATCTGCTTGAACTTTTTTGAGAAAACATCTTTAGCAGTCCCCCAGGATATAAGACGTGAGGTTGGTATGCGGCTCTGCGAGCACTAATAAGAAGTAGCAACCACTGAAAGAACCGAGACTGTACGGCTTTGCGTGTTTAGAATCCTTAAAATACACAATACACTAAGCTATCTTTGCTGTATCGAAGATAAAGTGTCGCTCGTGAATTAAGTGTGTTCTAACCAGTTTTCCTTTCTTTGAGCGTTTTTTTGGTCGTAATTCATTTTGGAATATCAATATAGAGTGGTCTTTTTTTTTGCAACAATCTTTTTTGGCGCTAATCTTCACTACTTCGGTAACGCGTTTTTTTTCAGTTTTTCCTCATTATGATACTTTTGAATATGGGTTAGTTTCTATCACGAATTCAAATTTGTAATGCCTTTCCCATCTTGTTCATTTCTTTCAAAACAACTTCACACATAAGCTGTATTCTAGGTTTTCTGGATCTTTTTCTTTGCATCTCCAGAACATTTCATTGTACTCATGAAATGAAAAAGAGAATAAAATAGGGCTCCTAAAAAGGCGCCCTTTTTAGGATTTCAAATGTGGTTATTGCTTCAAATAGCAATTTTCCTAGATTACTGAGACACTTTCATTTCCATTTACAACATCTCCTGACGTTGAAAGAAAACCGGTTTTGTGTTTGAAATTTATCTTCAACGTGTCTATGTATTACATACAAATTTTTCTTTGGAGTAGCAGTACGACCCAGGCTACTGGGCTGTTCCTGCCTTTTTTTTTTTTAGTTTTTTTTTTTTTTTTTTAATTTTTTTTCTGTGTCAAATAAGTCTTAAAATAAGTAGCAAATGTTCCGCCGAAGGCGATCAAAATTTTCGAATCTAGCATTAAAAATTGTCCCTTAAGCATTAAAATTGTTTTTCCCTTGCAAGTTTTTTAAAATAACTTCTTCATAATATCCACATGGTTGTTTATATGATTTGTCATAGGGCTTTTTTCGAGAATAAGAGGAAAGAGGTCTGGTTTCTTAAATAATCAAGATAGTCTAACCTTGCCAATTCCTAGTGTCAATAAGGCCAAAATAATTTCAAGCTTGTTTTTCGATATTTTGGATAAGAAAGATCTGTAATATTTTCCCAAAAAATTAATTTTCTTTCTCAGTAGAAAGAGCCCACTGGAATTTGTCCCAGCTTATTACCATCATGCTTGGAAAATATCAAAAGTTTTGGCAATGCTCCAATCCGTCAAGTTTGGTGTATCTAGGCCGGCCAATTGGTTTTATATCATCCTTTGCGCAGATGGAGCAGTCTGTTTTTGTTGTCTTTGCCCGACAGAAGTCTTTTGATGACCGTGTAATGGACTCAACAAAAAATGTTTAAGTTTTTTGTAGGTGTTATCGGCCCTACGGGTCCGTTTTCCTAGGGATCAAATTTTTTTTGTTTTTTGTTTCACTTTTCCAGGCAGATGTGGCAGAAAATAAATTTGTAAGTCTTTTGTGCCCGACGGAAAGTCATTAATAGACTTTACATTGGACCCGAAAGACAAAAAATAAAAACGTTTTGTGAAGGCTCACCTCTCCCGCTCGACTAGTCATTTCTTTTAGGAGGGGGCCAATTGGTTTTCCTGTCGAACTTCGCGGCGCACATGAAGTAGTAATTTTTAGGTAATAGTTGGCTTTGCCGACCGGAAGCTCTTCCAGCAGCTTCACTTCGCACGCAAAATAGATAATAGCGTCTTTTGTGTCGGGGCTTTTGACCAGACAAATTTGTTTCTTCTGAGTAAAAAAAGAAAAAAAAAATATTTTTTAAGATATTGGGGGAAATTCCCCCCCCATCGCCCCCCCTTAGTTACGGGAAGGCATCTCTATTCCCCGAGGAGATTGGGGGGAGGTTGTCAAATCGCAAAACCATAGTTATTTTTGACATTTGGACTTATTTGTGAACAAATAGCTTATTTTAAAAAATTTTGCTGCGCACACTTTAGGGAAAAGAGGCTATAGGAAGGGGTGAAAGGTTTAGTTACCCTTCCGCTCACATCGCTTAACTCTTTAAAAAGGAAAACTATACCAGCTTTTAATTTTCAATTAACAATAAAATTCCGTCAAGAGTTTTTTGTACTACCCACCACTCCCCATAAAAACCTGATATGCCTTCCTAGACATAAGACTTACAACCCTTAATTCTTGGGCTCATGGGGTATAGTGTCACATTCCCCGAAGGCATTGGTTTTATAATTATCTTTGGAACCTATTTTTTATTGAACCAAAATGGCAATATCTCCCAAAGTTAGAGTCGGATGGTATTTGGGGAAAAGAGGGCAATAGGTGAAGCTATTTTTGCCCTCCAATCACTTTTCTTTAATTTTTAAAAAAAGGGAAAATAGTTACTTTCGATTTCCCAATCAAACAAATTCAGCCTTCCTCCCGAGGTTTTATATATACGGCCACCTTTTCCATAAGTACACCTTATAATTGCCCCAAAGAGTCATTACATTACCAACCACGATTTCCCCCAGGGCTCTTTATGGGTTATAATCGGAACCCCGAAGGGCATTTGTATAATTAATGTTTGCAACTAATTGAACCACACGGCTACAGTAAAGTTTTTCGATCGGATGGCATTCGGAGAGATAAAGGAACGTTGGGGGAATTTTTTCCCCTCTGATCATTTTTGGTTCTTTAAAATGGTGGGAAAAGAAAAAGGTGAAACTAGAAACTTCCAAATTTTCAAATTCAAAGGAACCTCGCTCCAAACGTTGTTTTATACCGGCCCCCTCCCCTTTTTCCATAAAACCCTCATAAGTGCCTACTCCTACTGGTAAAAAGCTTACAACCATCGATTCCGTGTGTTTTTGTAGGCGCTCTGTAAGCCCCAAAGGCATTGGTTTTATATGAAACACGAGACCATTTTTGAATAAATGGGCTTATCTCAAAATTTTGACAGATATCGTCCTGGGGAAAAAGAGCGTGGGGGGGGGCTAGTGTTCCCTCCGATCCCTTTATGGCTTGGTAAAATAAAATGATAACTGGAACTTTTCAATTTTCTAATCACACATAAATAGCCTGCCCGCCTCCGAAGGCTTATTTGACTCACCTCTATTATAATTAAAAACGATTTTCTCATACTTCCAGGGCGATAAAGCTTACGACACTTGCCCTACGAGTTTCAAGGGTTAAGGTCTCGACCCCAGAATTTTTTGTCATCTGACCCTTTGAACTTTTTGTGAACAAAATAGTCTTGTTCAGAATGATGGGTCAGAATTACATTTGGGAAAAAATAAGTTGTTCTTGGCGGCGGCCCTCGGCAAAATCACTTTTGACTCTTAAGAATGGGCCACCAGAGGCTTTTTCTGATTTCCAATTCGAATGAGTCCCCCTCTGAAGTTCATAACGGCCACATCTTCTGTAAATAACTATTTACCAAGACGCTTCACACACCCCCCATAGTATTTTTAATAAGTTAGCATTACTTTTAACACTTTTACCCCCAAGGCCACTGGAGGGGGAGGGTGTTGCATCGGCCCCAAGAGTTTTGTGTTATCTGATTTTTTTTATAAAACACTGTTTTTTTATAAATAACCAAAATGGCTATCACAAAATTTTTATTATCAGTGAATTGAATTTGGGGGAAAAAGGTCGTGTTTTAAGGGGGCCTAAGTTTGCCCTCCGATCACTTTTTTGAACTCGTTAAAACAAAAAAAATGCTCCTAGTAACTCTTCTGATTTTCAATTCAGAATGAGCCACCTCCTCCGAACGTTTATTTATAGACCAAGACTCACCCCTTGCCATATGAATGCCTCTATAAAAAAAAAAAAAAAAAACTAGTACATTGCAGCCATATGGGCTATGGCCCTTTACTAACAAGTTAATTATAATAAAAAATAGGGCTCTCAGGGAGCGCCCTTTTTAGCGTTCTCAATGTTTGGTATTGCGTTTCAAATAGCAATTTCCTAGATTAACTGAGAAACTTCACATTCCATTTTATAAACTCTCCTTCCTGGACTTTGAAGAAACCGGGGGGGTTTGGTTTGAATTTTATTTCAACGTGTCTATGTTATTAACAAAATTTTTCTTTGGAGTAGCAGTACGACCCAGGCTACTGGGCTTTCCTGCCTTTTTTTTTTTTTTAATTTTTATTTTTTGTTGCAAAATTTGATGTCTTAAAAATAAGTTGCAATTGCTGCGCCGAAGCGAGCAAACAGTTTCTTCGAATCTATCGATTAAAATTGTTTTTTTTTTTTTCCCTTGCAGTCTTTCATTCATTTCCATATCCATGTTTTTTATATAATTTTGTTTTAGGGCGGTTCGAGATAAGGGAAGAGTGTTTGGTCTGTTTTCTAATAATCATAGTACACCTTTGGCATTCTAAATTGTATAAGCAAAAAACTATTTCGCTGTTTTTTTTTCGATATTTTGGAAAGAAAATCTGTAATATTTATCCAAAAATTTCTTTCTCAGTATAGCCACTGGAAAAATCTTGTTTCCCCCAGCTTACCATCATTTGTTGGAAATATCAAGGTTTTTTTTGTTGCAATGGGCTTCCATCCGTCAAAGTAATCTGTTTATCTAGGCGGGGCCAAATTGGGTTTATATCTCTTTTTTTTGGGGGCCGCAACATGGAGCAGGTCTGTTTTTGTGTTTCTATTTGCCCGACAGAAGCTTTAAATGACGTAAGTAAATGTACCATACAACACAATTTTTTAAGTTTGTGTAGGGTTTTCGGCCTACGGGTCGTTTTTCTAGGATCATTTGTTTTTGTTTTCAACCTTCAGGCAGATTTGGCAGGAAAACTTTTGTAAGTTCCCTTTGCCCCGACGGAAGTATGTTTAATGACTTTACAACTTGGGACCGAAAAGAATAAACGATTTTTGTAAGGCTCCCGCTCGACTAGTCCATTCTTTTAGGGGGGCCAATTGTGGGGGGGTTTTTCTGTACGACTTCTTCCGGCGCACATGAAGAAGTATAATTTTGGTTAGAGTGTTGGGGCTGCCAGACAGGAAGCTCTTCCCGAAGCCTTTACTTCTTTCAAAACCAGCACTCCAAAAAATAAAAAAATAGCGTCCCCCTTTTGGGTCGGGCCTTTGCCGCCAGACAAATTTTTTTTCTGAGGATATTTGGGGAATTCCCCCCCATCGCCCCCCCTTAGTGAAGGCCATCTATTCTATTCCTCCGAGGATTTGGGGGAGGAGCGTTCAAATCAAAACCATGTGTTTTGACCATTTGGGAACTATTTGTAACCAAATAGCTATTTTTCAAAATTTGCTCGTCACTTTAGGGGAAAAGAGCTATAGGAGGGGGAAGGTTTAGTTTACCCTTCGCTCAAACTCCTTTTTACTTCCCTTAAAAAGAGGAAACTCCAAGCTTTTTTAATTTTCAATTAAATAAACTATCCTCAAAAGTTTTAGTACGACCACCACTCACCATAAAAAACCTGATATGCCTTTCCTCGACTCAACTTACAACCCCCTTATATTCTGGGCTACTGGGGGGGATCAGTGGGTCCCAATTCCGAAGGCAATTGTTATATTATCTTTGGAACGATTTTTTTGATACCAAAGGGCATCCCTCAAAGTTTTGCGAATATCGGCGGATGTTACTTTTGGGGAAAAGAGTGAAAATAGTGAGCTATTTGCCCTCCAATCCCTTTTCTTATTTTTAAAATGAAATAGTACTTTTGCGATTTCCAATCAAATTCAGCCCTTCCTCCGGGTTTTAAATTAAATACGGCCAAATAGAACGGCCCCAGCCTTTTCCATAAGAAACCCCTTATATGCCCAGGAATTACTTACCCAACCACCTATTTTTTGCCCAGGTGCTCTATGGGTTCTATGACCCCCGAAGGCATTGGTTTATCATAATGTTTGACTAAATTGAAACACACCGCCTATAGTAAGTTATTCGATTCGGATTGCTTCGAGAGAATAAAGGACGTGGAGGAATTTTTTCCCTCTGATCCCTTTTTGGTTCTTCAAATGGGAAAATAGAACTGTCCAAATAGAAACTTCCAACCTTCCAATTTTTCCAGATTCAAATGGAAAACCCATCCTCCTCTCCAAGTTTAATTACTGCCCCCTTTCCATAAAAGACCCAAAAAGTCCTCATATTGCCTACTGGGATAAAACTTACATACCTCGATTTCCGTGTTTTGTAGGGCTCTGTAAGCCCAAAGGCATTTGTTTATGAAACAATCAAGACCATTATTTTTGGAAAAACAAATGGCTAATCTCATGTCAAATTTTGACTAAAGGATTTTCGTCTGGGGAAAGAGCGTGGGGGGGGGGCTAGTTTTCCCTCCGATCACTTTTGGCTTTTAAAAATAGACTGAGGAACTTTATTCTATTTCTAATCAATAAGCCGCGTGTCGAAAGCTATGTGCCCTTACCTTCGTTATATTAAAAAATATCCTGTTCATACCTTTCCAGAGGTGCCATAGCTTTACGTACCTTGCCCTTCGAGTTTTCACGGGTTTAAGAAGGTCCGAACCCAAGGATTTTGTTGTCTATCTGACTTTGAACTTTTTTTTTTTTGAGACAAAATAGAGCTGTCACAGAATTAATGGTAGTAAATATACATATTATAACATTTGGGGGGAAAAATAGTTCTGTGGTAGCGGCCTTCCCCAATCAAATTATGACTCTTAAGATGAGCACCATAGATCCTTTAGCTTTCTGAGTTTACCCAATTCGAATGAGTTCCCCTCGATGAAGTTCAACGGTAGCCACCTATTCTCGTCAAAACATAAGTTACCTCCCATGAAGGATTTCAGTTAAAAACTTTTACCCCAAGGGCAACTGGAGGGGGGAGGGTTCATCGGCCCCAGAGTTTGTGTTGTTCATCTGATTTTTAAACTGTTTTATATGAACCAAATTGTGCTATCACAGACAATTTTTACTATCAGATGTAATTTGGGGAAAAAGGATGCGTGATTAAAGGGGGCTAGTTTGCCCTCCGAGCACTTTTGCACTCTTTTAAAAAAGGCGCTTGAACTTCCTGATTTTCAATCGAATTGAGCCCCCTCCGACGTTGTTATCACCAACCACTACCCCTTCATATGAAGTGCCTCTAGCTAAAAGTGTGTAAACTAGTACAGTTTCTAGCCATATGCCTTTTATATACACTAAACCTACATTAATTATATACAAATAATTTCCTTCATGTTCTTTTACATCATCAAAATGAAATAACATAGATAGAAACCTCGACTGCTGATTGAACGTTTAAGCAATTAATATTATTATTACATAATATCCAATTATCCATTTTTTAATTTTTATTAGGTCTTATCCAATAATGTTCAGGACAAAACATATAGTTTTTCCGCTATAGAACAAGAAGATTTTTGGCTACTGCCCGTTTCCCTAACTGTAAAAGCTCGGGTGCCCACAAAAATTTAATTCAACTGCGTATAGGCGAATTATACCGAGGTCATCAGGAAAAATTTATTAAGTTTCGCACGTACCGAATTTTCAACGGTTTCGACGTCAATATGGTCGCACACCTTGTCAACTGCCATGTCGAATTTTTTTGCACCGATAGATATTTCGGTAAGGATTGAATAGCGATGAACTGTCTAAAAAAAGAAAATGAACGCAAGGAAAAACATTTCTGATCTTTCAAGCTTACTCCTCTCCTTACCCGTTTTTTAATTAAAGACGAAAGCAGGATGACAATCTACAACTAGATTTGTTTTCTTGGTTTCTGTCCTTTCAGAAATCATATTTTAAAATTTTCGCGTTGTAGGGTGAGGCAATACCTTTCCTTTCGAAATTTCGTTGTCGTGTGATGCGAACTCCACAAATTCCGTCCCCAGTGGAAAAAAAAAAAAATCGCATTCTTTTTGCTGCAAACCGGCTTAAAGCCTAGGTACCCAAGGAAGTGAATAACGCTTACACTAGGCCGAATTCCGTCTTCGTACATGTGAATATTTTTCTTAGGTGTGCACTCGAACGTCCACATTCGCAAGTTTTGGCACCTTTTTTCCCCAACTGCCCTACTCGAAGTCAATTTATTAGCAAGCTAAGAAAAATATTGCAAGACGAAATACAAATAAAACTTCTAAAAACAAGAAATGACACCCAAAATTTTATTGATCGTTTTTCAGCCTTAATCTCTCTAACGTCTTAAAGAAAGACAAAACAGTACAATTCCTCAACTCTTTCGTTTCCTTCTTCCCTATCTGTCTTTTTCGAAATCTTTTTGAAATTTTCGCGTTCTTGCGAGCATAGTAATACCACGCGATTCCGCGCTGTCCGCAAATGCCACTAACTGCCCGAAATTCCCGTCTACGAAAACATCGCGTTCTTTGTGCACACTCAGCTTAAAGTATAATTCAGCTAGGTGCTTCACCAGAAAGCAAATAGCTCTGAGCTAGGTGAATTCGTCCCGTCGTCCAGGCGAATATTTTCCAGCTTCGCACGTTCCCAAAATTTGCAGTTCGAACTTTCCAACTCCGAGTCAAATTTTGTTATTCATACGATAGATAGATTCTCAAGACCAAATACAATAAAACTTATAAAACAAGAAAAGCGAAACAACCCAGAACCAGAAGAACTTTCTTTGAATCGTTTTCAGCGTAATCTCTCCTGCCATCTTAAAAGACAAAAGAGCATTAACCAATGTTCCACAAATCTTTTTATTTCTGTCTTTTAGAAACCATAATTAAAATTTTGCGTTAATGCTATGAGGCATACTGCATACTAAAAAATAAACGGTCGAATTTCGCTGGTCCCGTTTACTGGAGAAAATCACAAGTTTGCTTTGCGAAGAAATATTTTCGGCTTTTCCTTTGGGGCCCTGAGCTTTAGAGCTAAGTGCCCAGAGAAAAAAAAAGTGAATTTTGCTTGACGCCTAGGCCACATTTGTCCGTCGTCCTGTGTGAATATTTTTGGTTGGCTTCGCACCTCCAAAATTCGCAGTTCTTACTTTCAAATCCGTGTCCCATTTTTTTATTTCAATACGATAGATTATCTGTAAGACGAAAATACCATGAATTCCTAAAAACGAAAATGGAAACAAGAAAACTTTCCTTATCGTTTCAGCAAATATCTCGCCGCGTTCACTATAAAGACAAAACAGTAACAGCCACAAATCTTTTTGTTTATGTCCTTTTAGAATCCATATTTTTCTGGTTTCAATTTTTTGGGTTCTCTGTGAACACTCACCCATAACATTTAAACGAATTCTCTGTCGTGAGGGCGAAAACTCATACCTCACTAATTTCGTCTTCTGCGAAAAAAATTTAAATACAAATTATCCGCTTTATCTATGAGGTTACCTAGCTAATTTAAAAGCCTGCTGCGTAATTTGCGCTTTGGCTAAAACAATACATTACAAGTATTTTTTCTTTTGTGCTCTATTCCAAAAAAACAATTGGAAAGTAAAATGACAATTGGCAGTAGAAATAAATTTTTGAGCTGAATGAGCTTTCAGTATTTAATATACACAATTATTATCAAAATAATTTCACATTATTTTGTTAGTTTCTTCCGATACTGGTTTCGAAAAGACGGTATATAGTTTGTCATTAAGCACCAATTCGCAATAGTAGACCCTTTTTTGAACTTTTTGCCGTTTGAGAAGGAGAACCGTAGCCTATTCTTGTTTTTGTGTGGTATTGATACAATGAACATTTGGGACAGACCACCGTGGGGGAGGGGGCTTAAGTTTTTCCTCCGATAAGCATCTGACTCGCGCTAATGTGGCAATGTTACTACTTTTACTGTTACTACTGTTCCTGCTATTATGCTATGCTACTGCTTCGGCTAACTACTTCTACTGGGCCAAGGGTACTTGAGGTTGAGAACCCTTTCAGGGAAATATTTAATGGTGATGTTGACACTAATAAGAACCCTCTAATGTTGCATTCAGGGTCACCAAAAGGGTGTATGGGAATTTCTCAGGAAAGCTTAGAGTATTCAAGTTGAAAAACTATCAGGGTGGTACCAAGACACGAAGGTATCCGAATGTAACCATGTACCATGGGTGTTCTGCTCTCCTACTTACCTACTTCCCGCTACCTGCTGATTATCCTATTATTCTACTTACTACTACTACGACTACTATTACTGAGGCTAAGGGTAGGAAGAGATGCAACTATAGGGAATTTTAGAAGATGTCTGATCAAAATCAAAACAAACAGGCCACATGCAAGGCTGTCACCAAAAGGGGCCGAATTCGATATCATCCCCATAATAGGCCAAGACAGTATTAAGTTTGAAACTATATCCGGAGCATTTTAAGAGGAGGTGTTGAATTAAACCATAGGGCACTATATCCATACTAACTATACTACTATAGTTAAAAAATTGTAACTTCTAGTACCACTACTACCACTAGAAACCTTTTTTTTGTGGAAATCTACCTACTGAAGCTAAGGAGTATTTCCGGTTTTAACTTCAGAGAAAATGGAGTAAGGAATACGTGTGAACTAAACTAAATCGAAACACACGATTGGTCATGCAGGTTTTTAAAGGTTGTAACAGTCATATCCCAGATCAGCCTTAGGAGTGTTAGATTGCAAAGTTTCGGTGTATCTGAGGGGAAAATGTTGAACTAAAAAATGTATTACTAAGTGCATACTATTCTACTAGTAACTAGGATTTAGTATTAGCACCTGCTATGCCACGTCTACTCTACAACCACCTACTGCTAGCTTTACTTAGACTTAGGGAACACGGAACACTGCTGAGACTACGAGCGGCCAAAAATTTCAGAAATTGTTGGGAACTAGGGATGTTGAACTAAATAAAAACACGCTATGGTTGTGTTGTCGGGTTTTTGAAGGACGCCACAGCTTAAATTCCCGACAGGCCTAGCGTGTTAAGTTGGAACTTTCAGTACAATGTCGACGGGGGAGATGTTTGAAACAACAAAAGGTATTATAAAAGTGCATACACACTACTATCTATCTACTTGCTACAAATAAGATTACTTACTGCTAGGCTAATGATAGAAAAGGAGATATTTACAAGAAGTAAATTGAAGGTGGTCGTTGAATTAAAAGTGAGGACAAATTATGTTGCATGTAGGCTGTCAAAAGGAGCGTACAACAGTATCCGTCAATAACGGCTCATAGTGTTTAGGTTTTACAAACATCCAGGGTCATTTTTTGGAGGAAGGGGTAACGTGGAACTAAAATAAAAAATTCACTATGTTGTATGCCACCTAATAGGACAGTCCATTCTTAAATTAAATTTTTAGGGGTTTTGCCTCAAGCAAAATTTACAAAGTTATCTTCTGGTATCGACTTGAACCAGAAAAAATTCTCTACAACATAAAAAGTAAATCGGTCAAAAACCGTCCCCGAGGCGCAGCGCCCACGCCAAAATCAACGGAAATCAGCGTCGATATAGGTGCAATAACAACATTACACGAAGTTTGAATCCATACAGAAAAGAAATTTATACTGTCACGTCCATAGAAGTAAGTCGTGCCTTGTCCATTTGACTGATTTTTTTCTGGTCGTTTCTTTGAGTTTGCCGATTCCACAATTCCACAGGATCAAGAACATGTGCCCTGAGCCCTTAATCCATCTTTTGTATTTGAAAAATAGGTTGAAGAAAAACATTTGAAAATTTCGCTGCTGGTGAAGTATAAGGTTTAGATCTTGGGGTCAGACGAAAGATAGACGAAAAGAATTGGATTAATTTGCCTGATTCGCTAGATATACTATAATAATTTCATCAGTTTAAGTGGTTACCCATCACAAGCTACAAGCTTGAGAAAATTTTCCCTGATTTACAAAAGGGGGAAACGCCCTTACAAGAAAAGTCAAGCAATCCTTATGAAAACCACCAAACACAAGACAAATCACCGATTAAAATTCAACATTCAGAGGACCCCTACTGGTAGAAGTTTTCATTTCCTATATGCCACAAATGTTAAAAATTTGCCTTTTTTGTCCAGAAGAAATGGTCCGGGATGCTTGTTTATTTTTGTGTTTTTGTGTTTTTTTGTCCCCAGGGGGTGACCGTAATCGAATCATGGTCCCAGAAGATTTTGAGGGCGAGTGTCTGTGTCTAAAGGGAAAAATTTGAAAGTTATAGTTTCCCTTTTTAAGTGACCAAAAAGATTGGAAAACAACTAAGCCCCCTCCCACGGGTGGCCTCTGTTTTCCTCCCCACGGCCAAGTCCGTCAAAATTTTGAGGTAGCCATTTTGTTCGCCAATAGTTGAAAGACCCCATTAATTTTGCTTTTAGGGGTAAAATGCCTCCCAACAATCCCGTGTGGTTAAGGGTTGTTCAGCTTATATGGACAGTTGTTGCCCATTTTTGCGTATGTATTTGTTTTTTCCTTTCTTTGGAAGTATACAATTTTTCGGTGCAGGGAGGATATTTTTGTGCTTGGGTTGGTTGTTCCATGGGCCATAAATTATCTGGAAGTGGGAAATTTCCGGAGGTGAACTTTCAAGGAGCAACTTTACCTGGGGGGATTTGAACAGAAATTTTACTCGCAAATTTTCCCTTTATTTTTGTCCCCTACTTTTCTCTTTTGGCCAACCCTACAATTTGCCCGGTGGAACATGGTTTTCGGGGGAATTATCCTCAATGAAAATTTTTCGAGCGGGCTTTGATTTTTCAGGCAAAAAAACACTTCCCACGGGAAAGAAGGATTTTTCTGAGTTATCGGAAAAAATGACGCCTTGAAGATTAAGTATTGTTTTGCAAATGAAAGGGGTGATGAAGGAGGATTCTTTTCCAGTGGAATCCGGTACCCGCAGAAATTTTAACGAGATGGGGAATTTTCAGTGAGGGATGGAATAAATCCCGAGTGAATGTTTTTTTTTTGTGGGGGGGGTGGGGTGTATTTTGTTGGTATTTTTTTTTGCATGGGATGAGCATTCCACGGAGGAGTGTCCCCGCCCGGTAAGGGGACGGAACTTTCTCATGTTGGCCCGAGCCCCGATTTTTAAAAGAATATTTATTTGAAAAAGATGGCAGCTAAATAAAAAAGGCGAAGTTGTTTTTTTTACAGAAGGAAGGGCCAACCAATTAAAAAACTCACAACACGAACCAGGAAGTTTATTCCGTCTTTTTTTTTAATGAAAGCGGCTTGCCACCTTTTTCCACAATACCTTTGCACTTTACGCTAAGATTGGAACTTGTTTTATCCCCAATTTTTGGGTGGTTTAACGACCTTTCTGAAACACAAGGGC
>CM051265.1:42026272-42121272 GCA_027921565.1 Artemia sinica
AACCACGCCTTGCGAATCCATTTCACTATTGCAATACCCTGTTTGAACCTGGTTTCCTTTATGTTTCACCCATGACAGTAAAGCGTGTGTTAAGATATAATTCACATTTACGTATGATTTATAAATCCAATGTGTGACACATTTTCATAGTAACATATCAAGTTTTTAGATATTTATTTAAATAGTAAAGTCATGCTTTCTTTCTGAATAAAAACGTCTATCGCTTGAGAGCACATTTAGCTTTTCAAAAATAAATCATAGTAAATTTGGTGCTGTTTTACTTAACGGGTAAAGCACCGCTTATAGACTCTATAGCAATTTAGCATGGAGACCCGTTTTAAGCGGGTAATTGCTATCTAAATTGATCGCAAAGCGTGGTTTATCATTGAAATTTACAATATTAAACGGTTGTTTTTGGGGGGTTTAGGGGGGCCAGGTACCTCCATAGGTTAGGGGTATGTATTTAATATATTCTATGCTTTACCCCCCACCCCCTAATGTGCAAAATATATAGCCCAAATTTGTTTCATAAACCATTATAACCGGGTATCTGTCTCTCCTGTTTTTTACTAGTTTCCTTGATAGAGTCTATTGCAGTGTTTATGTACCATTAAGTAAAACAGTACCTTAAATTTATATCAGTTTTTTTTTTTTTTTTTTTTTTTTTTTTTTTTTTTTTTTTTTTTTGGTTTTTTTTTTTTTTTTTTTTTTTTTTTTTTTTTTTTAACAGGATTTGAACTAACCAGGAATTACAATGACTAATTACCAGGAATTTTGGATTTAATTTTTGAAAAAAAACGTGAAATTTCTTAAAAAAAAACACAACTAAATAAAATGTACCCCAGAGGGGCGCAAATGACTAACTTCTAGTTAAAGTTGCATGAAACAAAATTTAAAATTGGCACGGTTGTACATTGAGTGAACCAAAAAGTGAAACAAAAAAGACCAATAAACAGAAATGATGCAAAATTCAATTAAAATGTGATTTATTAAACAAAAGAAAAAAACAAAACATTTCTTTGTTTTAATGACTCCTCACTATATAAGAATTATATAATTAGCAGAGAACTATAAAAATACGAAAAACAGGCCCTTTTTCAATAAAATACAAACGAAAAGATGATTTATCTATCAGCGAACGAGAAGTGTAAAAGACCTTTTAGGGGACCCCCTAAAGAAAATTAAATAATTTGAAAAGTTTTTAGTTCAATTTCCCATTTTGAACATGTCCTGAAAATTTCAACGTAGTACCCTAAGCCGTTCCTGACGTATCGCCCTTTGGACAAAACGAAATGCAGGAAGTTTCTTTCGTTTAGTTTAGAATCCCCCCAAAAATACCTGAAGTTCTATATTAACTTCTAATTTTTAATTTTAAATTTTTATATTAAAACTAATTTAACGTTATATGTTGGCAAAGCCACGAACATCTTAACAGAGAAAAACATTTTCAAAAAACAGTTAGTTGCATCGATTTGTGACATCAGCAGTAAATTCATTTTCAAGGATTTTATCTGTGTTGCTCAAAAAAAAAAAAAAAAAAAAAAAAAAAAAAAAAAAAAAAAAAAAAAAAAAAAAAAAAAAAAAAAAAAAAAAAAAAAAAAAAAAAAAAAAAAAAAAAAAAAATTGCAAGCCTCCATACGATTTCTCCGGCATTGATTTCACCACACGCATAAACCATCTGCGCTAGGAGGCGTTGAATTTTTTTTTTTTGCATTATATTGGTAATTAGTAAGCTATGTTAAACTTGCTGATTTAAAGTTTTATGTACCAAAGGAGTTGCAACATTTAGTGATTAGTTTTTGGTTTGCTGTTTTTCACGGTTTTTTAACATTATCCTACAAAATCTTGTTGATATACAAGCAATGATTGGGGACAATCCAAATAAAAAAAGGATTGTCCCAAATATAGGGGAAACGTGACAAAGGGAAAGATATAGGACACGGTACAGTACCTATATAAGCGTGGGTGCCTTAGTTAAGAAATACTATTAAAAAATTCTTTCCTTAGTTGCATCTCTTGCTAAATAATATAATTTATTTAACACAAAATTTCTGTTATTTATACAATGACAATATCTGACAGTTTTCATTTTACATATTGTTTTTCATTGGCTAAGAAAAAGAATAATTTAGATCGTTTCCGTTTCTCAAACAGTTCGTGGTAACGAACTGTAAGTAAGGAGGCGACCGGCTCAATGGTAACCGAAACTCTAGAAAACGGTATTTTGATACAAATAGATACATCAAAAGAATCAGATTTTAATGCCGATTTCAAATATATAAGTTTCATTAAGTTTAATTGTACCCATCAAAAGTTAGGCGCCTGAGAAAATTGGCTTCGCTGATTTTTGAAAAAAGAAGGAAAGACCCCCTAAAAGTTCATAGAACCTTAATGAAAATCACACATCATATTCAGCGTATCAGAGAAACCCTACTGTAGAGGTATCAGAGCTCCCATCTACAAAAATGTGGAGAATTTTGCATTTTTGCCAGAAGAAAGATCACGGTGTGCGTGTTTATTTGTTTTTTTTTTTTGTTTTTTTTCCCCAGGGGTGATCGTATCGACCCAGTTGTCCTAGAATATCGTGGGGAGGGCTCATTGGAATGGAAAATTAAAATTCTAGTGCCCTTTTTAAAGTGACCAAAAAAAAATGTGAGGGCAACTAGGGCCCCCTCCCACGCTCATTTTTTTCCCAAAGTCAGCTGATCAAAATTTTGAGATAGCCATTTTGTTCAGCATGCTCGGAAAATATAATAAGTATGTCTTTTAGGATTGACTTAATCTCCCGAAATTTCCGGGGGAGGGGAGGGGCTGAAAGTTATGAAAACTTTACCCATATGTTAACATATAGTATTTGGTTATTTGGAAGTATACAGACGTTTTACAGGGGAGATTTTTCCTTTGGTAGTAGGGGGGGGGGGTGGTTCGGGGTTATGTGGGAGGATCTCTCCATGAAGGAAGTTTTCATGGGGGAAGGGACATTGCTATGAAGGGACGCCGGACTTCCCAGCATTATTTAAAGCAGAGATCAGAAATTTAATATAAAAAAACAACTATTTCAACTGCAATAGCAGCAACATCGGTAAACTTCAAACGAACAGAAAAAATATTACATATATGATTGGGTTCACCCCAGTAGTCAATACCTCGCTCTTTAAGCCAAAGATTTTTTAGTACTTTCATAAGAGCTATTTATTCTAATTAACGGCCTTTGTGATTAAGCGGTCATTTTTTAAAGAATTCGAACAAAAATTCGAACTTTCGCTTAAAGAGCAAGGTATGACTAGGGGGCGAACCCCCTAATGAACAAATTAAAAATATATGAATATAGAAGTTCGTTACGTAAGTTAATTCGTAAGTTACGTATATGTATTACTAATAAAAACGTTCGTAAATATAATTAAACAAGTTTCGAGAAAGCCATTTAACTAAATATAAAAAGTAAATTAATATGAAAATTTTGTTTTAATTATTCATGTACGGTTACTGAAAGTAAGGAGCGACAAAATAACTTAAAAAACGAACAGAAATTATTGGGGGGGTCCGTATATGAAAGGGGCTGTCCCCTCCTCAACGCCTCGCTCTCTTACGCTAAAGTTTGACTTTGTCTCACAACTTTTATTTTTTAAAACAATATAAAAAAACTTTAGCGTAAAGAGCGAGGCGTTTGAGGAGGGGACAGCCCCTTTCCATATACGGAATAATTTCTGTTCGTTTTTAAGTTTTATTGTCGCTCCTTACTTTCAGTTTAAAAAAAAAAAACTTGTTTTTTTTATTTATCTCTATAAGAATTCAAATTTTGGCTTACTAGTTTATATGTTTGCCAAAATTTTGCAACAATTTCTTAACAAAAAGTTGTACTATAATGCTTTCGATGGTAGGTAGGGGGAGAAATACTCAAATATAAATAAGTTGAAAATCCGCACTATTTTTGCGTTTCTATAGGGTTGAAGGGATTCCAGCCCCTATCATGTTACAACCTTGAGTATAGAAAAATATTACGGAACTATTACCATCGACATACCCTGAAAGTTTCAACTTAACTTTCTTAACTTTTCCGTAAAAATATCAAATGTACTCCCTTTTGTTTGACAACCTGGATACAAAATAGCGTATTTTGATTTAGTTTTAATTTCCAACGTAAATGCCATTTACGTTGATATATCCTACTTGACAATAATGCAAGTTAGGTTGTGATATTATTAAATTTGCTCTAAACATGAACACAAAAACTGGATTCAAAAACTGAGCCGAGCAAATATTACAAGAAAAATGTCCCCTCTTCCCCATCGACACCACTGGTGATGATAAATGGCGTCAATTCACGAAAATTAAAGAGGCTAGGCAATATCCAGTGCCCCCCCCCCCCGATATTTTGCTGATACGTTAAAACGTATCACATTGCATTTAAAAAATTTTCGATGAGTGTTTTAAACCATTTTATACCCCCCCCCCCTCCAAAACGAAATTCTGGACACGGCCCTCGGGAGGGAGGAGTATTCTTCATAAAATCCTTAAGGAGGGGAATCGTTCGTTGTTTTTTCAATTTTTTTAACAAAAATACGAAAAAAAAAAGCCCTTTTTCAATAATAATGCCACAAAAAGACTTTCTTGAATCTGGAAGGGGGAATGCAGAACCCCCCCCCCCCCCCCCCCCCCCCCCCATTGAAGCTACTGGTATTCTTTACCCATGGTACTTGATAATAATACAACTTGTATTGTGACATTATAAAATTTGCTCCAAAGATGGACACAAAAGCTGAATTTTTAATCACCCAAGCAAAATACACATAAACAATACAGTGAGACCTTCATCAAGTAAATGATTACTTGCTTTATTTTTATTAGTATTATGATCTTTTTTATTTGTCATTTACTTGATTAATTCTATAATTCCATCTTGTTACTAACAATGTAGCCAGAAGAACACTGTACTGAAGAATAGATGGCCTGAAAGTATAATTCCAGTTTTATAGTAGAATTTGAGTATAAACTTATTAAAGAACCCTAAGCTTTGAACCGTAGAAAAGCAATAGAAAATGAAACAAAAAGTCCTATAAGATGGAATCGATCTAGAAAGACTTAGTAGAAACAAAGCAGTTCGAGGGAAGCTGCATTCCAAGATGGTAGCATGTTTTGATTTTTCAAGTGTAGAAGATCAGTGTCCTATGTTGTACTATTGTGTATGGACTTGTGCTAGATTTGTTCAGATTTCTTGAGCAATGCTTTGCCCTTTACTTTTTACCCTAAATAAATTACGCGGCTACGCTGTAAGGATAACAAATCCAGCCATAGTTACTTTTCTAACACGAAACAAAAGAGGACTAAATGTAGCTAGAACTTGGCTCGCTTTTACACTATCTAAGGCTTAAGAAATAAATACCAATGTCGTACAGGCCCATGGGCCCCTAAAAAAATCTTCTTTCTCTGGAGAAAAACAGATTTCTGTAAAATTTAGGACGGTTCTGCAGCAAGGCCTGCTATACAAACAAGGGCCAGCCCTAACCACACCAATTCCTTGTACCAAAATATCTTACAGAATGCACTTTAATCATCAACTAAATGAATTAATTCTTCAAAGAATGAATTTGGACCAAGGAATCATTAGTTAAGCTGTCAGAATGCCATACTTCAGACTCCCCGAATGTATCAACGAAGAAAAAACTTTGAGATGGTAAATCACAGGGTTTTTGTGTTATTTGCATTTAGGCTCCAGGCACCTCCTTCCTCACAGACCGTTTTCTCTTGATTCTCGTTCTCCCTTCATATGGAGAATTGCCTCTTGGTTTTCTTTCCCTTCCCACAGAGCATTATCTCTGAAATCGCGTTCTCTCCCTCCCGCCAGACAGAGTATTGTGTCTAGAAACAAGATAAGGAACCAAAGAGACTAAAATCTTTGATAGTATTAGGCTAGAAACCCATGGAATCCCCAAATGAAAGGATTTGCTCCTATAAGATCTCAAAACTCCTCATTTTCGAGGAACCTCCTAAACTGGAATATAAATACTGTTCCTAGACGAAGAAGGAATGAGGGCCCTAAGAGAATGGGGAGTCAAGAGCACCTAGGACTTGGCTCGTTTATTGCACCGAGCCAAGAATGCCTTCGAGCATCCCTTACCCGCTTAAAAATTAGCTTTCCCGGATGTAATCTGCAAAAGATAATAACAAATACTTAGCCAATAACATGTCAACTGAAAAGCTGTATGCAACTAGGCGAATATAACAACACTAATCATGTCTACTTCACTATAAAACATAGCTTATTTAGAAACCCCTGGAAAGTGTGCCACATTTCAAAATTACTGTCCCTTTATGCTATCTGCCCATAATTTCACAATGTGTTTTTAATTTTTGAAAAGATTGAATTTTTGTTCATATATGACTTCAATTGTCCTGCATTTTCCAGGGTTACATGTCTGACCACTAATCGCAGAAACTAGTTTTTTTACGACTTCTAAACCTATCTCAAAGTGATCAGTTAACATCGAATATAATGAAAACGAAAAAGATTCATTTAGTTAATCCATAAAAAATGAACTAGTATGAAAGCACAAAAGTCATAAAAACATGTAAACAGTAAAAAACTAATTGTCGCAGCTTAAGGCTCATCTTCCTACGAGAGTTCCGCTTGACAGGTTATGGTCGGCACGAGGGTCAGCATTTTCACTTCTTTTGGTAGCTTTTTTGCCAATCAGAGTATTTCTTGTGCATGTCATAAGGTACAATCCAGGAGTCAAGCGACGTTGCGGAGCGCTAGGTAAGCTGGGTCGCCCATCAGTCAGGGGGATTACATCCCGAAAGGCATAATTACTGGACCTTTGAACAATGCTTAACAAAATAGATGTCTACAAATTCTGATTGGATGCTGGTTTTTCGGAACTGATAGGTGCGGGGGGGGGGGGGTTGCACTCAAATCACTTTTGACTCTTATCAAGGGCACTAAACTTCAATCAAATGAGCCCCATTTGAATTTTATATACGACTACCCATTCCATAAAACCTTATACGCCCCTGGGACATAACTTACAACCCTTGTCCCAGGGCTTTTATGGGCTCTGTAAACGCTGAGGACATTGCTATATGTTCTTTAGACCATTTTTAACAAAATTTCTATCTCAAAATTTCAGTTGGATGCATCTAGGGAAAAGAATACGTGTGTGGAGGGAGGTGGCTCCACCCCTCTCCAACAAGGGTGAAGGGGGGCTTACTCCAAGGGTGGCACGGCCCTTGTGTTTCAAAAATTGTTCTTAAAAAAATTAGACAAAAGGTTGAACATTAGCATAGAGAGGGGGTATTGAGGAGGGAATAGCCCCCGTCATATACGGAATAAGTTCTGTACGTTTAAGTTTTAATGTCACTCCTTACTTTCGGTAGAAAAAAAAGAAAAACCTAGTTTTTGTATTTATTTGATCGTTTTTCAGATAATCCCAGGAAATCCACCCCCTCTGTGGAAAATTTCCCCACGAAAAAATTCCTCTATATAAAGTTCCTCCCATGTAAAATTTTTCCGCCGGGAAATTATCCCCGGACAATTCCATCCCTGCTGCGAATCCTTCCAGAGAAAACTTTTGCTTACGATTCTGCCCTGAAAAAATTACTCCTTATCATACTTTTATTTGAAGAAAGACTTATATTCATTTAATTTCTAATCCTTTTTAAGGTTATTGGGGAATATACCTGTTTGGAAAATATCCTCCCCCCCCCCCCCCTAGAAAGTTTATTCCCCAGAAATTTTCCAGGATAATTTTTCCTGGTGATAATTCGACCATGGAAATTTTTCCCTTGGAAAATACCCCCCCCCCAGAAAAAAAAGAAGATCCCAAGAGAATTCCAACTCCGCTCAAAACTTCCCCTGAGGGTTCCTTCAGAGTGTCTCAACATGTACAATGGGATCAACAAAGAGAAAAAAGACAAATAGCAAACATCCTGTATACAAATTCTGGTAAATTCTCCCCATTTTAAAATTTCTCCTGAAAAAGTTCACCCCCAGAAACTTCCATCCCAATGAAAATTCTCCCCATAGAAAAAACCCATCCCCAGAAGATCTCCTTCCTCCCTTTGAAAATTGTCGGTATACTTCCCCATAACGAATACTATATGTAAACAATGGGCAAATTTCATAACTTGCGGCCCTTTCTCTGGTGGTTCTGAGGGGTCATGTCATCTCCAAAGACATATCTATTCTACCTTTCAACAATACTGAACAAAATGGCTATCTCAAAATTTTGATCAGACGACTTTCAGGAAAAAAAGGGCGTGGGACAGGGGCTAGTTGTCCTCCAATTTTTTGATCACTTAAAAAGGACACTAGATCTTTTAATTTTCGTTCGAACGAGCCCTCTTGCAAAATCCTAGTACCATTGTTTCGATATGATCACCCTGGAAAAAGCAACAACAACAAATAAACACGAATCCGTGATGTTTCTTCTGGCAAACACTATAAAAATTTTATTTTTATAGATAGGAGCTTGGAACCTCTACAGTGGGGTTCTCTGATACGCTGAATCTGATAGCGTGATTTCCATTGAAATTCTTTGACTTTTTATGGGGTGTTTTTTACCTTTTTCGAAAATTTGGCAAATATTCTCAGGCCCACTAATGGGTAACACTATACATAAAAAAATATTATATATATTTAATCAGCACAATAAGCTAATTTTTTGGTACATCTATTGATATCAAAACTAATTCGATATCATCAAGAATCTAAGTTTGTTTTCTTTTGCTAACTTTTCATTTTTAGTTTGTAATACTTGATAAATAGATAGATGTTTTGCCTGACTATTGGAAGCCAGAAGCGATTGTTAACTAAAAAGGGGCCCGATTCCCTATTATCTTGACTGTACCGTAAAAGCAAGGAGAAATAAAATCGTTTTATAGATGAAAGAATATAAACTTGTAAAGAATTTCAAGAGTATTGCAAATAGTTGTCTGCGGGAAAGTGCAACAACTCCGAAAAATAAAAACGTTTGTAAGAAAAAATAACGTTTGAAAAAAAAAAATTAGTAGAAAATATAAATTTAGTGCTAGATAAGTAGTTTTAATACTGATTTTGTGAAAAATAACATTTTGTTTTTACAAAAATATGTATCCAGCCGGGAAATATTCTATTTTATGTCATAAATTTGCAAAGTATGTCCCTTTTATGTCCAAAAATTCTTTTTTGCCCCATTATGTCATTGTGTCCCAGCACAAAGGAATATCTCCTTTGGACATAAAATATGTTCAATTGGAAACCCTGATCAGAAGAGATACTACACTTTGATTTTAGCCAAAAGGCCGAGAAGCGATAATTCCACATATATTGTCAAAGAATTTATCACAATACGAGTAATAAAGTTTGTCGCAGATTTAATTTCGATTGCAATACTCAAATAAGATAAAATTAACTTATCACTTTGTCTTTAGACTTTTATAAGCAGCCTGAAACATTTCCCGTAATATCAAAGTATATCTCAAAATTTTAATGGTAAACAGAAATATTTCCAATCAAGACTTGGACAAAAATGTCATTCAAAATGCCAAAATCAGAAAAAGATATACTAAAAAAAACTGACCTGTTTATCTGGATCCTTGAATTAAGCAGGCTTATCTAAATTTTGACAAGATATTTTGCAGAAACTAAATTTCAGCTTGGGGGGACAAACTGAGGTCTGAAAAGGCGTCAAGCTTGGGTCTGGATGGGGCAGCCCTCCTGCCTCATAGCAAATTGCGCCCCTGGAGTGTCTCCTTAATGATCAAGGCAGCTCAAAAGCCAAATAAATATGATTGATACTTGTGCATTATATCTTACACACGTAAGGAGTCAAGTTTGGTTAATGCTAATGAAATAAAATAAAATAGGATGCAAATATAATAGTTTAGAAACTAATTTGGGCTATATATATTGCCCATTCGGGGGGGGGGGGGCAAAGTGTAGCATAAATTAAATACGTAACCTAACATAACCTAGGTACCTTCCCCCCCCCCCCCTAAACCCCAAAAGACGATAGTTTAAATATTGTAAACGCATTGAGAAACCACGCCTTGCGATCCATTTCTCTATTGCAAATACCCGTTTGACTGGTTTCCTTTAGTGTTTCCCCATACAGTATATAGCGGTGTGTAAGATATAATGCACAATTACCGTATGATTTTATAAATCCAAATGTTGTGAAACATTTTCATATTAACATATCAAGGTTTTAGATTATTTATTTAAATAGTAAAGTCATGCTTTCTTTCTGATAAAAACGTCCTAATCGCTTGAGAGCACATTTAGCTTTTCGAAAATAAATCATAGTAAATTTGGTGCTGTTTTACTTAACGGTAAGCACCGCTATAGACTCTATAGCAATTTAGCATGGAGACCCGTAAAGCGGGTAATTGCTATCTAAATTGATCGCAAAGCGTGGTTTCTCATTGAATTTACAATATTTAAACGGTTGTTTTTTTGGGTTTAGGGGGGCAGGTACCTAGGTTAGGTTATGTATTTAATATATGCTATGCTTTACCCCCCACCCCCCTAATGTGCAAATATATAGCCCAAATTTGTTTCATAAACCATTATAACCGGGTATCTGTCTCTCCTGTTTGACTAGTTTCCTTGATAGAGTCTATTGCAGTGTGTACCATTATTTTTTTTTTTTTTTTTTTTTTTTTTTTTAACAGGATTTGAAACTAACCAGGAATACAATGACTAATTACCAGGAATTTTGGATAATTTTTTGAAAAACGTGAAATTTCTTAAAAAAACACAACTAAAAAAAAAAAAAATGGCCCCAGAGGGGCGCAAATGACTAACTTCTAGTTAAAGTTGCATGAAACAAAATTTAAATTGCACGGTTGTACATAGTGAACCAAAAGTGAAACAAAAAGACCAATAAACAGAAATGATGCAAAACAATTAAAAGTGATTTATTAAACAAAAGAAAAAACAAAACATTTCTTTGTTTTAATGACTCTCACTATATAAGAATTATATAATTAGCAGAGAACTCTAAAATACGAAAAACAGGCCCTTTTTCAACAAAATACAACGAAAAGATGATTTATCTATCAGGAGAGAAGTGTAAAGACCTTTTAGGGGACCCCCCTAAAGAAAATTAAATAATTTGAAAAGTTTTAGTTCAATTCCCCATTGAACATGTCCTGAAAAATTTCAACGTAGTACCCTAAGCCGTTCCTGACGTATTGCCCTTTGGACAAAACTGAATGCATGAAGTTTCTTTCGTTTAGTTTAGAATCCCCCCAAAAATAACCTGAAGTTCTATATTAACTTTCTAATTTTAATTTTAAATTTTTATATTAAAACTTATTTAACGTTATATGTTGGCAAAGCCACGAACATCTTAACAGAGAAAAAAACATTTTCAAAAAACAGTTGCATCGATTTGTGACATCAGCAATAAATTTCATTTTCAAGGATTTTATCTGTGTTGTAAAAAAAAAAAAAAAAAAAAAAAAAAAAAAAAAAAAAAAAAAAAAAAAAAAAAAAAAAAAAAAAAAAAAAATTTCAAGCCTCCATACGATTTCTCCGCATTGATTTCACCACACGCATAACCATCTGCGCTAGGAGGCGTTGAATTTTTTTTTTGCATTATATGGTAATTAGTAAGCTATGTTAAACTTGCTGATTTTAAAGTTTTATGTACCAAAGGAGTTGCAACATTTAGGTGATTAGTTTTGTTTGCTGTTTTTCACGGTTTAACATTATCCTACAAAATTTGATGAATATAAGCAATGATTGGGGACAATCCAAATAAAAAAGGATTATCCCAAATATAGGGGAAACGTGACAAGGGAAAGATAGGACACGGTACAGTACCTATATAACTTGGTGCCTTAGTTAAGAAATACTATTAAAAAAGTCTTCCTTAGTTGCATCTCTTGCTAAATAATATAATTTATTTAACACAAATTTCTGTTATTTATACAATGACAATATCTGACAGTTTTCATTTTACATATTGTTTTTCATTGGCTAAGAAAAGAATAATTTAGATCGTTTCCGTTTCTCTCTATAAGAATTCAAATTTTGGCTTACTAGTTATATGTTTTCCAAAATTTTGCAACAATTTCTTAACAAAAGTTGTACTATAATGCTTTCGATTGGTAGGTAGGGGGAGAAATACTCAAATATAAATAAGTTGAAAATCCGCACTATTTTTGCGTTTCTATAGGGTTGAAGGGGTTCCAGCCCCTATCATGTCACAACATTGAGTATAGAAAAATATTACGCAACTATTACCATCGACATACCCTGAAAGTTTCAACCTAACTTTCTTAACTTTTCCGTAAATATCAAATGTACTCCCTTTTGACAACCTTGGATACAAATAGCGTATTTTGATTTAGTTTAATTTCCAACGTAAATGCCATTTACGTTGATATATCCTACTTGACAATAATGCAAGTTAGGTTGTGATATTATTAAATTTGCTCTAAACATGAACACAAAACTGGATTCAAAATGAGCCGAGCAAATATTACAAGAAAAATGTCCCCTCTTCCCCATCGACACCACTGGTGATGATAAATGGCGTCAATTCACTAAAATTAAAGAGGCTAGGCAATATCCAGTGCCCTCCCCCCCCCCGATATTTTTGTCTGATACGTTAAAACATATCACAATGCATTTAAACAAATTTTCGATGAGTGTTTTAACCATTTTATACCCCCCCCCCCCCCCTGTCCAAAACGAAATTCTGGACACGGCCCTTGGGAGGGGAGGAGTATTCTTCATAATCCAAGGAGGGGAAGTTCGTTGTTTTTTCAATTTTTTTTTTAACAAAAATACGAAAAAAAGCCCTTTTTCAATAATAATGCCACAAAAAGACTTTCTTGAATCTGGAAGGGGAATGCAGAACCCCCCCCCCCCCCCCCCCCCCCCATTGAAGCTACTGGTATTCTTTACCCATGGTACTTGATAATAATACAACTTGTATTGTGACATTATAAAATTTGCTCCAAAGATGGACACAAAAGCTGAATTTTTAATCACCCAAGCAAAATAGACATAAACAATACAGTGAGACTTCATCAAGTAAATGATTACTTGCTTTATTTTTATTAGTATTTATCTTTTTTATTTGTCATTTACTTGATTAATTCTATAATTCCATCTTGTTACTAACAATGTAGCCAGAACACTATACTGAAGAATAGATGGCCTGAAAGTATAATTCCAGTTTTATAGTAGAATTTGAGTATAAACTTATTAAAGAACCCTAAGCTTTGAACCGTAGAAAAGCAATAGAAAATGAAACAAAAGTCCTATAAGATGGAATCGATCTAGAAAGACTTAGTAGAAACAAAGCAGTACGAGGGAAGCTGCATTCCAAGATGGTAGTATGTTTTGATTTTTCAAGTGTAGAAGATCAGTGTCCTATGTTGTACTATTGTGTATGGACTTGTGCTAGATTTGTTCAGATTTCTTGAGCAATGCTTTGCCCTTTACTTTTTACCCTAAATAAATTACGCGGCTACGCTGTAAGGATAACAAATCCAGCCATAGTTACTTTCTAACACGAAACAAAAGAGGACTAAATGTAGCTTGAACTTGGCTCGCTTTTACACTACTAAGGGCTTAAAGAAATAAATACCAATGTCGTACAGGCCCATGGGCCCCTAAAAAAGTCTTCTTTCTCTGGAGAAAAAACAGATTTCTGTAAAATTTAGGACGGTTCTGCAGCAAGGCCTGCTATACAAACAAGGGCCAGCCCTAACCACACCAATTCCTTGTACCAAAATATCTTACAGAATGCACTTTAATCATCAACTAAATGAATTAATTCTTCAAAGAATGAATTTGGACCAAGGAATCATTAGTTAAGCTGTCAGAATGCCATACTTCAGACTCCCCGAACGTATCAACGAAGAAAAAACTTTGAGATGGTAAATCACAGGGTTTTTGTGTTATTTTCATTTAGGCTCCAGGCACCTCCTTCCTCACAGACCGTTTTCTCTTGATTCTCGTTCTCCCTTCATATGGAGAATTGCCTCTTGGTTTTCTTTTCCCTTCCCACAGAGCATTACTCTTGAATCGCGTTCTCCCTCCCGCCAGACAGAGTATTGTGTCTAGAAACAAGATAAGGAACCAAAGAGACTAAAATCTTTGATAGTATTAGGCTAGAACCCATGGAATCCCCAAATGAAAGGATTTGCTCCTATAAGATCTCAAAACTCCTCATTTTCGAGGAACCTCCTAAACTGGAATATAAATACTGTTCCTAGACGAAGAAGGAATGAGGGCCCTAAGAGAATGGGGAGTCAAGAGCACCTAGGACTTGGCTCGTTATTGCACCGAGCCAAGAATGCCTTCGAGCATCCCTTACCCGCTTAAAATTAGCTTTCCCGGATGTAATCTGCAAAAGATAACAACAAATACTTAGCCAATAACATGTCAACTGAAAAGCTGTATGCAACTAGGCGAATAACAACACTAATCATGTCTACTTCACTATAAACATAGCTTATTTAGAAACCCCTGGAAAGTGTTCCACATTTCAAAATTACTGTCCCTTTATGCTATCTGCCCATAATTTCACAATGTGTTTTTAATTTTTGAAACGATTGAATTTTTGTTCATATATGACTTCAATTGTCCTGCATTTTCCAGGGTTACATGTCTGACCACTAATCAAGACCGTTTCCTCAAGTAGTAGTCCTACTGACCTCTCATTTCATTTACGTCTTGTCAAAAGGGTTGTCAACATTGAGCAAGGGTTGTCAAAAGGGTTGTCAACATGTCCCTTGAGCATCCAAAAATGTGTCCTTTTCAGCCAAATTATGTCCAAATTTTGTCTATAATATGTCCATCTTGAAATCTCAGAAACTAGTTTTTTACGACTTCTAAACCTATTTCAAAGTGATCAGTTAACATCGAATATAATGAAAACGAAAAAGATTCATTTAGTTAATCCATAAAAAATGAACTAGTATGAAAGCACAAAAGTCATAAAAAAAAAAAAAACATGTAAACAGTAAAAAACTAATTGTCGCAGCTTAAGGCTCATCTTCCTACGAGAGTTCCGCTTGACAGGTATGGTCGGCACGAGGGTCAGCATTTTCACTTCTTTTGGTAGCTTTTTGCCAATCAGAGTATTTCTTGTGCATGTCATAAGGTACAATCCAGGAGTCAAGCGACGTTGCGGAGCGCTAGGTAAGCTGGTCGCCCATCAGTCAGGGGGATTACATCCCGAAAGGCATAATTACTGGACCTTTGAACAATGCTTAACAAAATAGATGTCTACAAATTCTGATTGGATGCTGGTTTTCGGAACTGATAGGTGCGGGGGGGGGGGGGGGGGGGGGGGGGGGGGGGGGGGGGGGGGGGGGGGGGGGGGTTGCACTCAAATCACTTTTGACTCTTATCAAGGGCACTAAACTTCAATCAAATGAGCCCCATTTGAATTTTATACGACTACCCATTCCATAAAACCTTATAGGGCCCTGGGACATAACTTACAACCCTTGTCCCAGGGCTTTTATGGGCTCTGTAAACGCTGAGGACATTGCTATATGTTCTTTAGACCATTTTTAACAAAATTTCTATCTCAAAATTTCAGTTGGATGCATCTAGGGAAAAGAATACGTGTGTGGAGGGGGGTGGCTCCACCCCTCTCCAACAAGGGTGAAGGGGGACTTACTCCAAGGGTGGCACGACCCTTGTGTTTCAAAAATTGTTCTTAAACAAATTAGACAAAAGGTTGAACATTAGCATAGAGAGGGGTTATTGAGGAGGGAATAGCCCCCGTCATATACGGAATAATTTCTGTACGTTTAAAGTTTTAATGTCACTCCTTACTTTCGGTAGAAAAAACTAGTTTTTGTATTTATTTCTGATCGTTTTTCAGATAATCCCAGGAAATCCACCCCCTCTGTGGAAAATTTCCCCACGAAAAATTCCTCTATATAAAGTTCCTCCCATGTAAAATTTTTCCGCCGGGAAATTACCCCCAGACAATCCCATCCCTGCTGCGAATCCTTCCCAGAAAACTTTTGCTTACGATTCTGTTTGAAAAATACTCCTTACCATACTTTTATTTGAAGAAAGACTTATATTCATTTAGTTTCTGATCCTTTTTAAGGTCATTGGGGAATATCCCTGCTCGGAAAATACCCCCCCCCCCTGGAAAGTTTATTCCCCAGAAATGTTCCATGGAGAATTTTCCTGGTGATAATTCGACCATGGAAAAATTGTCCCTTTGCACCGAGCTTAAAGCTAGGTACCAAAGGAAGTGAATACGCTTACACTAGGCGAATTCGTCGTCGTCATGTGAATATTTTTAGGTTCACACGTCCAAAATTCGCAGTTTGCACTTTTCAACTCCGAGTCAAATTTTATTAGCAAGCTAGAAAATTTGCAAGACGAAATACAATAAACTTCTAAAAACAAGAAAATAGACACCCAGAATTTTTATTGATCGTTTCAGCTTATCTCTCTAACGTCTTAAAGACAAAAACAGTAACAATCCTCAACTCTTTCGTTTCTGTCTTTTAGAAATCATATTTGAAATTTCGCGTTCTGCGAGGCATACCACGCGAATTCGCTGTCGTAATGCAAACTCACGAATTCGTCTACGAAAACAATCGCTTTCTTTGGGCACCTAGCTTAAAAGTATACAGCTAGGTGCTCACAGAAAGCAAATCTCTGAGCTAGGTGAATTCGTCGTCGTCAGGCGAATATTTTCAGCTTCGCACGTCCAAAATTTGCAGTTCGAACCTTTCAACTCCGAGTCAAATTTTATTCATACGATAGATATTCTCAAGACAAAATACAATAAACTTATAAAAACAAGAAAAGCGACACCCAGAACTTTCTTGATCGTTTCAGCGTATCTCTCCGACATCTTAAAGACAAAAGCATTACCAATCCACAAATCTTTTTTCTGTCTTTTAGAAACCATATTTAAAATTTTGCGTTCTATGAGGCATACTACGCGAATTCGCTGTCGTTATGAGAACTCACAAGTTTGCTTGCGAAGGAAATTCGCTTTCTTTGGGCACCTAGCTTAGAGCTAAGTGCCCAGAGAAAGTGAATTTGCTGACGCTAGGCAAATTTGTCGTCGTCTGGTGAATATTTTTGGCTTCGCACCTCCAAAATTCGCAGTTCGTACCTTTCAAATCCGAGTCAAATTTTATTCATACGATAGATATTCGTAAGACGAAATACAATGAATTTCTAAAAAACAAGAAAATGGAACAAGAAAACTTTCTTGATCGTTTCAGCATATCTCTCCGACGTCTTAAAGACAAAAGCAGTAACAATCCACAAATCTTTTGTTTATGTCTTTTAGAATCCATATTTTTCAATTTTGTGTTCTCTGACACACACCACACGAATTCTCTGTCGTGATGCGAACTCACGAATTCGTCTGCGAAAAAAATTCGCTTTCTATGGGTACCTAGCTTAAAGCCTGCTGCGTATTTGGCGCTTTGCTAAAAACAAATTACATTACAAGTATTTTCTTTTGTGCCTTATTACAACATTGAAAGTAAAATGAAAATTGCAGTGAAATAAAATTTTGAGCTGATGATCTTTCAGTATTTAATACACAATATATCAAATATTCACATTAATTTTGTTAGTTCTTCCGAGACTGTTCAAGACGTATATAGTTTTCAGTAAAAGCACCAATTACGCAATAGGCTTTGAACTTTTGCCGTTTGTAGCGATGGAAAAATTGTTTTGTGGTAATGGGAGATTCGCTACTGTGGTGATAGAAATTTCTCCTATAGCGCCACTTATAGCGCTGGAGATTGTGTCAACTAGGCTAGCGCCGCTCTCAATTAATGAGAGAAAAATTGAATATGTAGACATACAAATGTGGCTTCTTTCTTTCTTGAGCTATCTGGAGATCAGATTCCTTTGGGAGCATTTACCATGGAGACTGGCGAACTAGTTACCTATCATCGGACTAGACTCAGACACATAAGAGAAACAAAACACATATAAAAAGACAATAGATTTATTGAACTTACATGCTTAGTTGTACAGCAACGGGTCACTTCAATGACAATAAAAATGGTGTCCGAGATTATTTGCGGTACTAATCGCTTCAAATCTGGATAGAGATTCAAATTAAAAAGGCACATTTGCCCCACTCCCAAACGCAGTTCTTTCGTCCTGCGCTCTAGGGACTGTCTGCCATTGGCTTACGTGGCCCAAGGACGCGCACCCTCGTCCAATAATACGTCTTAAATATTTTTGATGATTTAGGCGTTCACACGGTTCTTTGCCTTTTAAACTTCCTTGGAAATTTTATGCATTGCATTTTCTTGCTACAATTATCTTAGCGAAATTCGAACGACTAGCGCCGTTGTCTGACTGAAGCTAGAAATGCAATTTCTCTTTTTTTGCTGATTAAGGACCTTTCATTTTTGCAACTAGATTTAGCTTAATTATAAGAAATCGGAATTATCTTTAGAAAGGAACTTTATTTTGGTATTTTAAATACATCGTGTTTTACTCCCGGTACATATCACCCTTCCCGTCAATTAATGACGTCCCGTCATTAGTTACTGCCCATCAGGAGTTTAAAATTTTTCAATTTTTTTTTTTTTTTTTTTTTTATTCTAGATCCCTATCTAAAATTCATCTACCGGACTAAGATTATTTTTGGTTCTAGGTTAGCTACTATACTAAAGATTTTTTTTTTTTTTCTATATCTCTAACACTGATTGCTTTTACTTTTCAATAAGGTTGGGACTATTCTACTTTTACATTAGTTCTCTTTTTTTTGATTTTGCTGTCTATATGACGTACTACATACTATCTACACAACGTTAAATGAATAACATAATAATATTACACCTAATTCTACTTGTGGTACATACATAAATGATTTATAACATACAATATTTGGTTCAACATATTCACAGATGACATTAAAACACTTTCACTATTTAGATTTTTGCATTGTCAAAGCTGTTAGGAAGTAACACATGTAGCTTCACATCTATTCATCACCTTTCGTGTCCTTAGTGTACTACACCCTTCTGTTGTAAATTACTGTCCTTCACTCCTTTTGTCGTGGCAAAAATTTCGAAGCACGTACGTTATGGTTTCTTCATGGAACAGTTCGAGTCTAGTTGTCTTTACACGGTATGTTTTCCCTAATAGTCAACTGGGAAATGACCGTTAAATATCGTTCTAATAGTCAACTGGGAAATGATTCTTCCCACTAAAGGTGTTGGTGTTTTTCTTCTTAGCATATCATTTTTAGGATTTTGAGGCACATAGAGAATTTATTCTCCAGTAAAATTGTTCATTTGTGCCTTTTGAAACGGGTTGCCGTCATATTATAGTGACTCTCTTAATATATTGTCTTTAAATTCAACTTCGAACCTCTTCAACTATCATCTAACTTCAAATATCGTTAAATATCGTTTATCTCGTACTGCTCGATGGTGTTCTCAGAGTTAAACTTCAAATTGTCTTTAATTTCTGCTTCAAATATCCTCAAATGTCTTTAAGTGTCATTTAACTTCAAATATCGTCTATCGTGTGCTGATTGATGGAGTTCTCAGAATTAAACTTCAAATTGTCTTTAATTTCATCTTCAAATGTCTTCAAATGTCTTTAAGTATCATTTAACTTTAAATATTGTTTAATATCGTTTAGCTTCAAGTATCATCACTATACTGTCAAATTATTATGGGGTCCATAGTGAGTATCAACAGCGATATCTACGTATTTATATCTTGTCCTAGCCGATGGGTTTCTCAGCGTTTATGCGATTATATAGTTCGTTAAAGCACTTGATACTGAGGTTCAAATATAGTGTTACCTGATACATAATATGGTTCATAGTCGAAGAAACGACGATCGAAGGTAACTGTTGTTTTCGTAGACGAAGCTGGGATGAAGTTGCCTGGAGTCATGGTGAGTACTCTTCGTTGGTTGAGATATGATGAAAATAGATGTTACTGGGTCGTATCTGTACTGGGCAGCTTATTGTAATACTCGATGACCAAAGTGTCCATTTACCTTCCTGTAATAAAAACAACGCGGCAGAATCACATGTTCTTTTAAGTAAATACACATACAATAATTCACGCATTAATTGGGTTATAATTTCTTAGCTATGAGACAGAATTAAATAAATACACTAATATTGGTACTCACATTGAAAATCTAAAACAGAAATTTCTTCAAATTTGTTTTGATAACGAAAATATCGATATTAAATAAACATAATTTACCCTACATTATTAAGTTTGAGGTCTGTTTTTACAATATTTTTTCATGCCTGCATTGTTCACGCAAGTCCGCGCTGTATAAGAAACGCATGTTGCAGCGTCATAACCACACGGTTTTACGCAAACGATACTACAATGAGGGAACAAGACATAACAAGGACTAGTGGAGACCTCTATACCCACTAGTTTTCTGATGTCTTCCCTATTTCTTGGCTTAGACGTTCTCATGGGGCTCCGGGTTTAACGGCTGAAATGCAGAGGTTCTTAGTCTCAGGATTTTCCGTAATTGCAAGTCAACATTGGTGCCTCGTATTCGCCTTTCGAATAAGGTCATTAGATGCAGGATTTCCAAGCTTGCCTCCGTAGATTCCAGTTAATGCTTGGCAAAGAATATAAGCATAATGAAGAACTGACATCAATATCTTTTTAGAAGGCTATTGTTTGAGCAAATCCTTCAGCACTAAATAAATAAATATTATATTAAAGTCTTATCAGAATCCGTTAGGCGAGAAACACCTTCACATTAATAGGGAATTCCTTGTGGGTTTTACTTAGTCGCCATTGGACATACACAGGGTTTCAATCCATATATCTTAACTGATTAAATGGTTTTAAAATTTTACATATTATTATTGAGATATAATTTCACATCCGCCGTGAAATTCCACATATAGACGTACCATAGGTTGTTTGGTTATAGTTACCAATAGTTGGCTATTGGTACATATATTTCTCGAGTAAGAAACACATGAACAAGCAAACTTGCGGCGCATAATTACACTGGTAGGCCTAAAATAATTATAATCTGCACTAAGATAAAATATTTCATATAATTAGAACACTTCTGTACTGATAATTTCTTGTTTTTTTTTTGATAATATCCATCTTGGTTAGGACATGGGTCGATTTTTCATAGAAAATCTGAGGGACCTGAGTCAGTATAGGTAAGATATAACGTGACTGACTTGCGAAAATATTTCACAAAATTAGAGCACAATATATGTCATAGATAAACCAATGAAATTAAAGGACATTTTTGTCACAGAACTATAGAACGGTGATCTCTCTGTTATTGTATATGTCATAGATATAAACTAGTGGAATTAAATTTTTCGCCAAGGAGCTAAAGACATTAATGTCTCTGTTTCTCTTTGAAGTAATGTTTAACACAGAGCTGTAGGACAGCATACGTCATTGATATAATATAATGAAAATTAAAAAGCTTTTCTCTCTTTTTTTTTTGCCTCGGAGCTATAAGAAAGTAAACTCTTTGTTTCTCTTTCAAAGCATTCTGATCCAAAAACGAAAACTTAACTAGCTCACAGAACTTTCTATTCAACCTTTAAGTATTGTTTTGACTGGCCCTGATTGGCATAAAAATACTAATTTCTTACACTTGAAGACTGAGAAATATCCCTTCCTACGGTCGTTAAAAAAAGAAATTACAAAAAACAATCATGGGCCTTGAGTTCCTCCCAGGCTTCCCACAAGACGTGGTCCAACGCCAGTTGTCGTTTTCAGTAGACCACTAGCTTCCTACCTTTGGTTATTTTCTGTGATCGTCAACGTTTTGACATTACTCGTATTATTTTATTTTATTTATTTATTTTTTTTTTTCCATTAATATTGACTTGGTTAACTTTACTTGCACACTTTTGAATTTATTATGGTGTTAATTCATATCTTTGAAATTTGTCTTTACGTTAACTAGGGATATTTCCATCTGTCAGGTTTTTTAACTGTTCTACCTGACTGTGTCGTTATTTTCTCCTCTGTTTCTTGCGGTTTTTTCTTTTTCGGTTTGTCTAGCGAAATAAGGTCAAATTTTTTGTATTGTTTTTTTCAAAAACTCTTGGCCTTTTAATTTCGTTTGTTTCCCGTGTGCGGCTGCTGAGGTCGGCCTAGATTTCCCTATTTCTTTAGCTACTATTTGGTCTGATTCGACTTCAGACTCTTCAGAACTGGTTGCCGACGAATCTGGATTGGAACTTTTAGAGGTGGCACTTTTTGTGGTATCACCTGCCATTCCTTCGTAAATTTCTACTCCTCTGGAAGTAGAAGGTTTATTCTCTAAGCCCTCGCCTTGAGTTCTCAACTCGGGGGATTTGAAAGATTCTTGAGAGCTTTGGGAGGAATCAATAGTTTTTGCGGGGTTCCTCCATTGTTTGAAGGCCATGTCTTCAGGGGGATGGGGCATTCTTTGCAATAGGGATTCCCTCCGTGAAGTCCACGTCCAGTCGTGTTTAGGTTTTGACCTTGGACACAGTTATATCATGATATTGACCTTGCTGGTCATCCTTTGGAGTTTTATTCCGGGCAATGTACTTTGACTCGTTTTTATGGGAAAATTTATTAAATCCATAGCTTCTCGCAGGTTTGTTTTAGTTAAATCTTTGGGAGGAGTTTTCTTTACAGTAATACCGGGGTTTTCTACAGCTCTGTTTAATTCTTCCTGTAAAGACAGGGGCCTTTCTATTGGTGTTGCAGGGGAAACCATATCGTCTGGAAATCTTTTGGGGGACATGGTGTCGAAATTCTATCGGGGAAGAATTGGGTTTTTGGAGATATTGTATAATCTAAATCTCCTGCGTTTGCCGATGAATAACTTTTTGGACTTTTTGGCGTTTTTATTTCAGGAAAAAATCCTGGTATTAGGGATTTTTTCTTAGGAACAACTAGATTTTCCATTGCTAAAAATTCTTCAAAGTTTTGTTTCATCACTGTCATTTTCAAAATAATCTTGTTTAAAATTGAAAGGTTTTAGCTCTGCCAATCTTGACCTAGGGGGCTCATTTTCCGAATCTGACGAATCAGTAGAGGAGGGCTGTGATACCCATCTCTCTGGAAATTTGGCTCTTTTTATTCGGCTAACATGCGCCTTGTAAGTTCTTCCACTATCGGGGTTTTCCATTTTAAAGGTATATTCATTATCGTACTTTTTGACTATTCTGTACGGCCCAGAATATTTGTTGGAAAGTTTTTTTCCTTCCGTTTTTGCCTCGTTCCTTAGGTAAACGAAGTCTCCTACTTTGAAATCTATATTCCCCTTAACTTTGGGTTGGTTTCTTAGTTCTTGGTTTATTTTACATTTTTCCAACTCTTGCCTAACTATTTTATAAGTTTTCCTCATCCTATTTATGAATTCTTGTTTATAATCTTCTGAGTCGTTATAATACTGCCGAGACTCAATAATCTCATTATATGGGACTCTAAAATCTCGACCAAAAAGTAAATAAAATGGATTGTCTTTGGTTGCTTCGGAATAAGCAGTGTTGATTACGTTAGTTAAATAAGGTAAGAATTTATCCCAGTCGCTCCTATTGTCTTTCGTATAAATACTTAGAACGTTCGAAAATATTTTATGTCTGTTTTCTATTTGCCATTAGCTTGTGGATGGTACGGCGCTGTCACCATTTTCTCTATATTAAGGAAACTCATTAAATCTTTTGTTACTTTTGCAACAAAAATTGCTCCCGTTGTCGCTCAAAATTTTATTAGGAATGCCAAATTGTAAAAATAATTTTGCTAATGCCTTACTTGTGGCATAAGCACCTTGATTTTTTAATGCTTTTGCAAAAGTAAATCCGGAAAAATGATCTACAACCGAAAGAATACAAGTATGGCCTCTGCTAGAAACAGGTAAGCCTCCACTTGTCCCGTATAGGTCAAATGAGACAATATCGAAGGGGTACTTTGCTACTGGGACCCTTCCCATTGGAGGATTTGGATAAGCTGGGGGGATTTTCTCAAATTACATGCTTCGCATGTACTTACAAATTCTTTAAGTTTTGTCAGTGCCGATTGTACGTAAAAAGTGTATTGTTTTAACTTATGGAACGTTTTCATAACTCCTAAATGTCCACCTGTGTCCGAATGAAAATATTCAAATGCAGGCCCTATCAAGTTTTGTGGTAATACAGGTATTATCGAGGTTTGGTTTCTATTTGTCTCAGCAGTCACAATCCTACACAGTATTTCTTCATCAAGGTCGTAGTAAAAATTATCTATCTCTTTTCTAAGAGTTTTGAATTTATCCGGTAACGCCTCATCATTCACAAAATAATCAATTAGTGCTACGCACATTTCGTCCTTTTTTTGCTTTCTTTTTATATTTTCCAAAGACAAGGGACAATAGTTAATCTTATTTTCTTTTACTGCGTCTTTGACTTTGTTTTTCTTACATCCATGTTTGCTTTTAGCATTGATAGCATTAACTTCATTTTCTTCAGTTTCCGACGGATCATTTTCTCTGGATATCTACTCAAAAAGTCGCAAGCTGCGTTTTGTTTTCCCTTTAAATGTTCAAATTCATAATCTAGGTCTTGGATTTCATAATCCATCTAGCTAGAATGCCCGTGGGGTTTTTAAATGTGTGCAGGTACTGCAAGCTTTTATGGTCTGATCGTAATATAAATTTTCTACCAATTAAATAATGTCTAAATTTGTCCAAGTGGTAGATAATAGATAGTAATTCTAAGTTTGTGGCGGAATAACTACTTTCGCCCTTTGATAAAGTTTTACTTGAATAGCATATAACTTTTTCTATTTGTTTAGGTGTTCCCTGTAGAGGGTTAGGGTTTTCTACTGGGATTGTTTGCGAAAGGATAGCGCCTATGCCCTTTGAGCTAGCATCAGTGGTAACGATGAATTTTCCGTTTTCGAAATCAGGGAGTGATAAAATTGGTTCAGAAGTGAGTGCCTTCTTGAGTTGGTCTAGGGAAGTTTGAGCTTCCTGGGACCAGGTAACCTTATGGGAGTTCCTTTGGTTAATTCCGTGAGGGGTTTCGCAATTTGGGCATAATTGCGTACAAATTTCTAAAGTAGCCAGTAAGTCCTAAAATTCCCCTTAATTCTTTCATAGTTCTGGGGGGCTTGAGGTTTTCAACACATCTTATTTTATCAGGGTCTGGGGATATCTCTCCCTGGGTCACTACTACTCCTAAAAATTTAATTTTGGATTGAAATAAATTTACTTTCTCAGGCCGGCATTTTAAATTGCCTTGCCTGAACTTCTCGAACACCTTAGCTAAAGTTGCTAAGTGTTGCTCAGCGTTTTCCCCCACGCATATAATATCATCAACAAAATGAATTATATTCTTAATCCTCTTAACAGGTGCAATAGGGGTCTACATAACGCGCTTGAACTTGTTTTAAGCCCAAATGGTACTCTCAAGTATTCATAAGATCCATATTCGGATGCTGAAAATGCAGTTTTATGGACATCCTTTTCGGCTATTTTCACTTGGTGGTAGCCTTGGGTAAGGTCCAAAGAAGTAAAAATTTTGTTTTTGCTTGAAATTGAGTCAAGAATTTCGTCTATTCTTGGTAGAGGAAATTTATCGCTAACTACTTGTTTGTTGAGAGCCCTATAATCTACAACGAGCCTAAAATCTCCATTCTTTTTTGGTACTAGGATCACTGGTGCGCTATACGGGCTTATACTTGGGCGTATAATCTCGTTCCTTTCTAATTCATGGATTTTATTTTTTAACCACTCTTTGTGCTTATATGGCACACGATATGGCTGTTTTGCTACGGGATTACCAGTCGTTAAAATTGAATGCTGATAAAATGGGATCAGACCGATATCATTCTCAGATGCAGAAAATACATCCTTAAAATTCCATAATAATTCGCATAACTTTTTCTTAAGTTCCATATCCGTAATATGATCCATTTTAAATTTGTTTAAAAACTGCGATTTAGTCAAAGGATATTCGTTATTGAAGTTTTAATACCGTTAACTAGGTTTCTTTTAGAATTTTCCCATTTATTTAAATCATTTTCCGTTAAAACCTCGATTTGGACTAAACACGTCCCCTTTTTAATTGTAATTGTATCATTTTCATGGTTATTGGTTACCCAAATAAAAACCTTCCCTTTGTCATAGGATATAATCTGTTCCTCGCATAACAGATTTTCAGGGTATTTCAGACGGTGTCGCAAACCATATTTCTGATTTGCTAATTATTGGCTCGATCATTTGTGATATTTGAATTTTTGCATCGTTTTGGGAGGGACTTTTGTTTTCCTTATCGCAAATCCGTAATATTTCTCTTCATTTTCATTGTTTATTAGATTCATACTGGCGCTATGCTGCGCCATTGCGGCATCTTGTGGCGTCACGTTGGGTTTTACTATGTTTTTCCACAATTCCACTATTTTCTTAATTTCATTTGATCTGTACTGTCGCATATCTCCTATTTTTACTTTCGCAGATTCAATGCTGTTATTGTTTAAATTTACTTCATTTCTGCGATATCTTTCAGGATAATTGAATAAATTTCCAATTATGCCCTGTCTTTGCGAGACATGAGGTTCAAAATACTTCGACATTATACCATTAGAAATTTGTTTACTGTTATGTTATCTTCGTAACCTCTGTTACGATTTCTTAAGGTAGAAACTTTTTCCTCCACCTTAGCTGGGTAGACCAACCTCTCGTTGGCTACGTCTAATAGTATTCTATTAGACCTTAGAAAATTTGCCCCTATAATAGCATCATATGGGAGATTATCGCATATAATAAAATTTGTCATGAAGGTTCTGTTGTCTCTTTTTACGTTTAGGCAAATTGACCCTTTTGCATTTAATTTATGGCCTGTAACACTTGTTAAATTGGGATTATTAGGGTTCTTTTGTCGCCTAATGTGCAGAGGCAACATGTTAAATACGCAAGAGTTTATGATATTTACAGTAGCTCCACTGTCAACTAAGGCCGTAAAGTAAACGTTTTCTACACAAAAATCATTAAATATAGGTAACTTGTTAATAATATCACTACAAGAAGGCACTAGTATTGTTTTGGACCTATTAAATATCCCTGGCACCCTCGGGGTCCAACTTATGTTTCTGAGGGGCCTGAAGCGTTTCCCCTGAGAATTTATTTCATTTGTCGGTGCCTGTAATAGATATTCAGACGTATTAGGTTCCGTAGGCATATTTAAAGATTTACGTCTGCCTGTCTTCGCCATGTATTATTATGGTAACGTGGATGTCTCGTGTCAGTGCCGTTTGCTGGCGCTGTTTGCCAGTGCTGTTGGCTTGTAAAATTTTCATTTCTCATCGGCAAATTTTCATGATTTTTATATTGCATTCTCGCATTATATTGGCCTTGGCGAGTATTTGGGTTTCAAACCGGTAATTAATTTGCCTGTTGGGAAAGGGCTATACAAATTTGGTTGGTACGCATTATAAGGTACTGATTGGCGCAATCCCCCCTGGCTATAGCCTATTGCACGACCGGTGCTAAAATTTGTTCTTCTGAACAAATGGTTACCGTAATTTTGCGTATTACCGACAGCATTTCTTGGTATGGGATTGGTGACGTAGTGGCACTTGGTAACACTTAATTGGTGGGTCAATCACGTTCAAAACGTACCCCCCCCCCTGCCTACGCCCTCTTGTAATGCTAAAATTTGAGTTACTTTCTGAAACAAATGTCTGGTATGCTTGATCGCCATCTTGAAGATGGTACGCGCACCTTGACACGTACGCCTCAAGCTATCTCCCCCTATTAGCCTAGTGCAACCCATAAATGTCATCCGGTGGGTTGTGCACTTCGTACGCCCTTAAAATTAAATGCATTCTACTTCTGAACTAAATGCTATTGCCAACACGATTGCAGTTATAGCACCTTATTATTGTAGGGTTAATGGGCTGAAAACGTACTGTTTTCTGCCTAGCGGGTTCTGGCGTTTTGTTTCTTTGTGCTACTGGGGAGTTATCCCTTGAAAAGAAATTGGGGGATGCTTGATCGCCCTTGAAGATTGGGTTCGCGTTTGAGTCGCCTAAGCTATTTATTTTTGCATTACTATGATTAGCAACCATTTTATCAACTTCGATTAATCGTTCTACCTCTTGGACTGCAAGATCCAACGTCTGAATATTCTTGGATATTACTACTCTATATAGTTTTGGGGGTAGCCCTTGCAAAAAGGTATTTAGTATGACTTTTTCATACAGTTGCCCAGAACCACTTCCGTATTTTGCTTCTACAGAAATGCGTATATTATCCAGATATTCCCTTATATTTTGTGAAAAATCAAAGTTCACTACTCCATGTTTTAATTTATTTATTGAACTGGTTTCTATAAATCTCTCTTTGAATGCTTTTAACAAGTCATCAACCGTATTTATTGGCAAGTTGGCGTTATTTCCTATGGTATGTTCGACCTGTTTTAGAAAGGTTAGGGCCTGGCCTCTTAATCGTAGAAGCAGCATGTCTTTTAATGCTCCAACGTCTGTTTTTGTTAATTGTACAAACTGGGTCAATTGGATATTAAATTCGTCAATATCTGATTGACCATTGTATTCCGGGATAGATTTTGCAATCTCTATATTTTTGCGATTAACTTTTGCACTATTAATTTTTCTTCTAAATCTTCAGACATTTTTTTTTTGCGTTTATATCAACTTAAAATAAATTTATTATTTTACTTAACCTATTTTGGGGGAGGCTATTATCTCCTATGAGATATTCTAAAGGGTTTCCCTGTAGTAGCTTAGCGGCAATAGGCCTAATCACTTCATTTATATGTCTGTATCCCCCCAAAATCAAATTCAAATTACAAAGTTTAAATAGCCCAACTAGTTCGCAGTTTTCCTCCAATTTCCGACTCGCGCCATTTGTAGCGATGGAAAAATTGGTTTTGTGGTAATGGGAGATTCGCTACTGTGGTGATAGAAATTTCTCCTATAGCGCCACTTATAGCGCTGGAGATTGTGTCAACTAGGCTAGCGCCGCTCTCAATTAATGAGAGAAAATTGAATATGTAGACATACAAATGTGGCTTCTTCTTTCTTGAGCTATCTGGAGATCAGATTCCTTTGGGAGCATTTACCATGGAGACTGGCGAACTAGTTACCTATCATCGGACTAGACTCAGACACATAAGAGAAACAAACACATATAAAAAGACAATAGATTTATTGAACTTACATGCTTAGTTGTACAGCAACGGGTCACTTCAATGACAATAAAAATGGTGTCCGAGATTATTTGCGGTACTAATCGCTTCAAATCTGGATAGAGATTCAAATTAAAAAGGCACATTTGCCCCACTCCCAAACGCAGTTCTTTCGTCCTGCGCTCTAGGGACTGTCTGCCATTGGCTTACGTGGCCCAAGGACGCGCACCCTCGTCCAATAATACGTCTTAAATATTTTTGATGATTTAGGCGTTCACACGGTTCTTTGCCTTTTAAACTTCCTTGGAAATTTTATGCATTGCATTTTCTTGCTACAATTATCTTAGCGAAATTCGAACGACTAGCGCCGTTGTCTGACTGAAGCTAGAAATGCAATTTCTCTTTTTGCTGATTAAGGACCTTTCATTTTTGCAACTAGATTTAGCTTAATTATAAGAAATCGGAATTATCTTTAGAAAGGAACTTTATTTTGGTATTTTAAATACATCGTGTTTTACTCCCGGTACACGTTTGAGAAGGAGACAGTAGCCTAATTCTTGTTTGTAGTGGTATTGATCCAATACATTTGGGGAAAGACACCGTGGGGGAGGGGGCTAGTTGTCCTCCGATAGCATCTGACTCGCGCTATGTGCATGTTACTACTGTTTCCTGCTATTGCTACTGCTTAGGCTACTACTTCTACTGGGGCCAAGGGTATTGAGGTGAAACTTTCAGGGAATATTTAATGGGATGTTGAACAAAATAAGAACACTCTATGTGCATTCAGGTCACCAAAAGGGTGTATGAGGAATTTCTCAGGAAGAGCTTAGAGTATTAAGTTGAAACTATCAGGGTGGGTACCAAACACAGAAGGTACCGAAATGTACCCTGTACATGGTTTTCTGCTGCTACTACTACTTCCGCTACTGCTGTTACTATTATCTACTACTACTACGACTACTATTACTGAGGCTAAGGGTAGGAAGATGAAACTATGAGGGAATGTTTAGAAGGATGCTGAATCAAATCAAAACAAACAGTACATGCAGGCTGTCAAAAGGGCCAATCGATATAATCCAAGGAATGGCCAAGAGTATTAAGTTGAAACTTTTGGAGCATGTTAAGGGAGTGTTGAATTAACCATAGGGCACTATATGGTTATATAAGCGGTATATAAGCGGTTATATATGGTATATAAGCGGGTAAGGGATGCTCGAAGGCATCCTTGGCTCGGTGCAATAACGAGCCAAGTCCTAGGTGCTCTTGACTCCCTATTCTCTTAGGGCCCTCATTCCTTCTTCGTCTAGGAACAGTATTTATATTCCAGTTTAGGAGGTTCCTCGAAAATGAGGAGTTTTGAGATCTTATAGGGGCAAATCCTTTCATTTGGGGATTCCATGGGCTTCTAGCCTAATACTATCAAAGATTTTAGTCTCTTTGGTTCCTTATCTTGTTTCTAGACACAATACTCTGTCTGGCGGGAGGGAGAACGCGATTCAAGAGATAATGCTCAAGAGATAAATAAATAAATTCAATTCAAAAAAAATAAATAAATAAAATAAATAAATTAAATAAAATAAATAAAATAAAATAAATAAAATAAATAAATAAATAAATAAAAAATAAATAAATTCAATTCAAAATAAATTCATTCTTTGAAGAATTAATTCATTTAGTTGATGATTAAAGTGCATTCTGTAAGATATTTTGGTACAAGGAATTGGTGTGGGTTAGGGCTGGCCCTTGTTTGTATAGCAGGCCTTGCTGCTGAACCGTCCTACAGAAATCTGGTTTTTCTCAGAGAAAGAAGACTTTTTTAGGGGCCCATGGGCCTGTATGACATTGGTATTTATTTCTTAAGCCCTTAGATAGTGTAAAAGCGAGCCAAGTTCAAGCTACATTTAGTCCTCTTTTGTTTCGTGTTAGAAAGTAACTATGGCTGGATTTGTTATCCTTACAGCGTAGCCGCGTAATTTATTAGGGTAAAAAGTAAAGGGCAAAGCATTGCTCAAGAAATCTGAACAAATCTAGCACAAGTCCATACACAATAGTACAACATAGGACACTGATCTTCTACACTTGAAAAATCAAAACATGCTACCATCTTGGAATGCAGCTTCTCTCGTACTGCTTTGTTTCTACTAAGTCTTTCTAGATCGATTCCATCTTATAGGACTTTTGTTTCATTTTCTATTGCTTTTCTATGGTTCAAAGCTTAGGGTTCTTTAATAAGTTTATACTCAAATTCTACTATAAAACTGGAATTATACTTTTCAGGCCATCTATTCTTCAGTACAGTGTTCTGGCTACATTGTTAGTAACAAGATGGAATTATAGAATTAATCAAGTAAATGACAAATAAAAAAGATAAATACTAATAAAAATAAAGCAAGTAATCATTTACTTGATGAAGTCTCACTGTATTGTTTATGTGTATTTTGCTTGGGTGATTAAAAATTCAGCTTTTGTGTCCATCTTTGGAGCAAATTTTATAATGTCACAATACAAGTTGTATTATTATCAAGTACCATGGGTAAAGAATACCAGTAGCTTCAATGGGGGGGGGGGGTTCTGCATTCCCCCTTCCAGATTCAAGAAAGTCTTTTTGGGCATTATTATGAAAAAGGGCTTTTTTTCGTATTTTTGTTAAAAAAATTGAAAAAAAAAAACAACGAACTTCCCCTCCTTGGATTATGAAGAATACTCCTCCCTCCCGAGGGCCGTGTCCAGAATTTCGTTTTGGAGGGGGGGGGGGTATAAAATGGTTAAAACACTCATCTAAAATTTGTTTAAATGCATTGTGATACGTTTTAACGTATCAGACAAAAATATCGGGGGGGGGGCACTGGATATTGCCTAGCCTCTTTAATTTTAGTGAATTGACGCCATTTATCATCACCTGTGGTGTCGATGGGGAAGAGGGGACATTTTTCTTGTAATATTTGCTCGGCTCGTTTTGAATCCAGTTTTTGTGTTCATGTTTAGAGCAAATTTAATAATATCACAACCTAACTTGCATTTTTGTCAAGTAGGATATATCAACGTAAATGGCATTTACGTTGGAAATTAAACTAAATCAAAATACCCTATTTGTATCCAAGGTTGTCAAAAGGGAGTACATTTGATATTTACGGAAAAGTTAAGAAAGTTAAGTGAAACTTTCAGGGTATGTCGATGGTAATAGTTGCGTAATATTTTTCTATACTCAAGGTTGTAACATGATAGGGGCTGGAACCCTTTCAACCCTATAGAAACGCAAAAATAGTGCGGATTTTCAACTTATTTATATTTGAGTATTTCTCCCCCTACCTACCAATCGAAAGCATTATAGTACAACTTTTGTTAAGAAATTGTTGCAAAATTTTGGCAAACATATAACTAGTAAGCCAAAATTTGAATTCTTATAGAGAGAAACGGAAACGATCTAAATTATTCTTTTCTTAGCCAATGAAAAAACAATATGTAAAATGAAAAACTGTCAGATATTGTCATTGTATAAATAACAGAAATTTGTATTAAATAAATTATATTATTTAGCAAGAGATGCAACTAAGGAAGACTTTTTTAATAGTATTTCTTAACTAAGGCACCAAGTTATATAGGTACTGTACCGTGTCCTATCTTTCCCTTGTCATGTTTCCCCTATTTTTGGGATAATCCTTTTTTATTTGGATTGTCCCCAATCATTGCTTATATTCAACAAATTTTGTAGGATAATGTTAAACCGTGAAAAACAGCAAAACAAAAACTAATCACCTAAATGCTGCAACTCCTTTGGTGCATAAAACTTTAAAATCAGCAAGTTTAACATAGCTTACTAATTACCATATAATGCAAAAAAAAAATTCAACGCCTCCTAGCGCAGATGGTTATTGCGTGTGGTGAAATCAATGCCGGAGAAATCGTATGGAGGCTTGCAATTTTTTTTTTTTTTTTTTTTTTTTTTTTTTTTTTTTTTTTTTTTTTTTTTTTTTTTTTTTTTTTTTTTTTTACAACACAGATAAAATCCTTGAAAATGAAATTTATTGCTGATGTCACAAATCGATGCAACTGTTTTTTTGAAAATGTTTTTCTCTGTTAAGATGTTCGTGGCTTTGCCAACATATAACGTTAAATAAGTTTTAATATAAAAAATTTAAAATTAAAATTAGAAGTTAATATAGAACTTCAGGTTATTTTTGGGGGGATTCTAAACTAAACGAAAGAAACTTCATGCATTCAGTTTGTGTCCAAAGGGCGATACGTCAGGAACGGCTTAGGGGTACTACGTTGAAATTTTCAGGACGTGTTCAATGGGGAATTGAACTAAAACTTTTCAAATTATTTAATTTTCTTTAGGGGGGTCCCCTAAAAGGTCTTTACACTTCTCTCCTGATAGATAAATCATCTTTTCGTTGTATTTTATTGAAAAAGGGCCTGTTTTTTCGTATTTTAGAGTTCTCTGCTAATTATATAATTCTTATATAGTGAGAGTCATTAAAACAAAGAAATGTTTTGTTTTTTTCTTTTGTTTAATAAATCACTTTTAATTGTTTTGCATCATTTCTGTTTATTGGTCTTTTTTGTATCACTTTTGGTTCACTATGTACAACCATGCAATTTAAATTTTGTTTCATGCAACTTTAACTAGAAGTTAGTCATTTGCGCCCCTCTGGGGCCATTTTTTTAGTTGTGTTTTTTTTTAAGAAATTTCACGTTTTTTCAAAAATTATCCAAAATTCCTGGTAATTAGTCATTGTATTCCTGGTTAGTTTCAAATCCTGTTAAAAAAAAAAAAAAAAAAAAAAAAAAAAAAAAAAAAAAAAAAAAAAAAAAAAAAAAAAAAAAAAAAAACTGATATAAATTTAAGGTACTGTTTTACTTAATGGTACACACTGCAATAGACTCTATCAAGGAAACTAGTAAAACAGGAGAGACAGATACCCGGTTATAATGGTTTATGAAACAAATTTGGGCTATATATTTGCACATTAGGGGGGTGGGGGGTAAAGCATAGCATATATTAAATACATAACCTAACCTAGGTACCTGCCCCCCTAAACCCCAAAAAACAACCGTTTAAATATTGTAAATTCAATGAGAAACCACGCTTTGCGATCAATTTAGATAGCAATTACCGCTTTACGGGTCTCCATGCTAAATTGCTATAGAGTCTATAGCGGTGCTTACCGTTAAGTAAAACAGCACCAAATTTACTATGATTTATGATTTATTTTCGAAAAGCTAAATGTGCTCTCAAGCGATTAGGACGTTTTTATCAGAAAGAAAGCATGACTTTACTATTTAAATAAATAATCTAAAACCTTGATATGTTAATATGAAAATGTTTCACAACATTTGCATTTATAAAATCATACGGTAATTGTGCATTATATCTTACACACCGCTATATACTGTATGGGGAAACACTAAAGGAAACCAGTCAAACGGGTATTTGCAATAGAGAAATGGATCGCAAGGCGTGGTTTCTCAATGCGTTTACAATATTTAAACTATCGTTTTTTGGGGTTTAGGGGGGGGGAGAAGGTACCTAGGTTATGTTAGGTTACGTATTTAATTTATGCTACACTTTGCCCCCCCCCCTAATGGGCAAATATATAGCCCAAATTAGTTTCTAAACTATTATATTTGCATCCTATTTTATTTTATTTCATTAGCATTAACCAAACTTGACTCCTTACGTGTGTAAGATATAACGCACAAGTATCAATCATATTTATTTGGCTTTTGAGCTGCCTTGATCATTAAGGAGACACTCCAGGGGCGCAATTTGCGATGAGGCAGGAGGGCTGCCCCATCCAGACCCAAGCTTGACGCCTTTTCAGACCTCAGTTTGTCCCCCCAAGCTGAAATTTAGTTTCTGCAAAATATCTTGTCAAAATTTAGATAAGCCTGCTTAATTCAAGGATCCAGATAAACAGGTCAGTTTTTTTTTAGTATATCTTTTTCTGATTTTGGCATTTTGAATGACATTTTTGTCCAAAAGTCTTGATTGGAAATATTTCTGTTTACCATTAAAATTTTGAGATATACTTTGATATTACGGGAAATGTTTCAGGCTGCTTATAAAAGTCTAAAGACAAAGTGATAAGTTAATTTTATCTTATTTGAGTATTGCAATCGAAATTAAATCTGCGACAAACTTTATTACTCGTATTGTGATAAATTCTTTGACAATATATGTGGAATTATCGCTTCTCGGCCTTTGGCTAAAATCAAAGGTAGTATCTCTTCTGATCAGGGTTCCAATTGAACATATTTTATGTCCAAAGGAGATATTCCTTTGTGCTGGGACACAATGACATAATGGGGCAAAAAAGAATTTTTAGACATAAAAGGGACATACTTTGCAAATTTATGACATAAAATAGAATATTCCCGGCTGGATACATATTTTTGTAAAAACAAAATGTTATTTTTCACAAAATCAGTATTAAAAACTACTTATCTAGCACTGAATTTATATTTTCTACTAATTTTTTTTTTCAAAACGTTATTTTTTCTTACCAAACGTTATTATTTTTCGGAGTTGTTGCACTTTCCCGCAGACAACTATTTGCAAATACTCTTGAAATTCTTTACAAGTTTGTATTCTTTCATCTATAAACGATTTTATATCTCCTTGCTTTTACGGTACAGTCAAGATAATAGGGAATCAGGCCCCTTTTTAGTTAACAATCGCTTCTGGCTTCCAATAGTCAGGCAAAAAATCTATCTATTTATCAAGTATTACAAACTAAAAATGAAAAGTTAGCAAAAGAAAACAAACTTAGATTCTTGATGATATCGAATTAGTTTTGATATCAATAGATGTACCAAAAAATTAACTTATTGTGCTGATTAAATATATATAATATTTTTTATGTATAGTGTTACCCATTAGTGGGCCTGAGAATATTGCCAAATTTTCGAAAAAGGTAAAAAACACCCATAAAAGTCAAAGAATTTCAATGGAAATCACGCTATCAGATTCAGCGTATCAGAGAACCCCACTGTAGAGGTTCCAAGCTCCTATCTATAAAAATGAAATTTTATAGTGTTTGCCAGAAGAAACATCACGGATTCGTGTTTATTTGTTGTTGTTGCTTTTTCCAGGATGATCATATCGAACCAATGGTACTAGAATTTCGCAATAGGGCTCGTTCAAACGAAAATTAAAAGATCTAGTGTCCGTTTTAAGTGACCAAAAAATTGGAGGACAACTAGCCCCTGTCCCACGCACTTTTTTCCTGAAAGTCGTCTGATCAAAATTTTGAGATAGCCATTTTGTTCAGTATTGTTGAAAGTTAGAATAGATATGTCTTTGGAGATGACATGACCCCTCAGAACCACCAGAGGAAGGGCCGCAAGTTATGAAATCTGCCCATTCTTTGCATATAGTATTTGTTATAGGGAAGTATACCGACAATTTCAAAGGGAGGAAGGAGATCTTCTGGGGATGGGTTTACTATGGGGAGAATTTTTCATTGGGATGCAAGTTTCTGGGGGTGAACTTTTCAGGAGAAATTTTAAATGGGGAGAATTTACCAGAATTTGTATACAGGATGTTTGCTATTTGTCTTTTTCTCTTTGTTGATCCCATTGTACATGTTGAGACACTCTGAGGGAACCCTCAGGGGGAAGTTTTGAGCGGAGTTGGAATTCTCTTGGGATCTTTTTTTTCTGGGAGGGGGCTATATATATATATATATATATATATATATATATATATATATATATATATAATATATATATATATATATATATATATATATATATATATATATATATTCACTTATAGAAGGAGAAGACTTTTAGTTCTGTGGCTTAAAGACTATTTACTTCTGAATTCAGTTTGTTTTGATTTACCTTAGCTGTAGTGCATTTCTTAAAAGCACATACTGCCAATTTTTGTTGGACTGGGAATAGTAGGCTATGTTTTTTGATTTCTCTTTATGTCATGTTGTTAGCTAAGAAAATTATTCTGAGGAAAAGTTACTTGCCAAATAGATGGCTAACAAAAGTGTTTATAGGGTAAGTTTGTTTATAGCTAATTGGATAAAGAAAGTATTGCTGGGGAAAAGTTGCCAGTCAACTAGTTTGAAAATAAATTGTTTTCTGGGGCAATGTTTGTTTCCAGCTAGTTGGCAAAATTAAGTGTTGCTGGGGAGAAATTATTAGTCAACTAGTTGGAAAATGAATTGTTTTCTGGGGAAATATTTCTTTCCAGCTAGTTGGCAAAATTAAGCATTGCTGGGGAGAAGTAATTAGTCAACTAGTTGTAAAAGGAAAGTTTTGATGGGGCAACATTCATGTCAACTAGTTGGCAAATTTAAGTGTTGCTGGGGAGAAGTTATTAGTCAACTAGTTGAAAAAATTAATTAAAAATTCCAAAAATGAGACAAAAATATTCCTCCAGACAATAAACAAAGACAGATGAAAGAAGGAACATACACAATTTATGTCCAATAAATGCATGATAGAAATGAACAAAACCTCAAATATGCATACGTTTTCTTTAAAGAGACAGGAGGAATAATCCTCCAAGCTTTGAGAAATTCAATCTCACTTTTGGGACCAGGTATAAGACTAGTTATCCTGGGAATTAAAACAAAAAAATCCCTGGCTTCAAAGCGCAATATATAACTCAAAATAAATCTCTCATTAAGAGGAAGACAGGGAGAGAGATGGAAGTTGTAACACAATAGTGATAATTAAATTTGAAAGAACCCTATAATATTAACATATTTTATGCTATTAGAATAAATTCTAACTATTATTAGTCAAACTAGTTGGAAAATGAATTGTTTTCTGGGGCAAGGTTTCTTTCAGCTAGTTGGCAAAATTAAGTTTTGCTGGGGAAAAGTTATTAGTCAACTAGTTGGCAAATTTAAGTGTTGTTGGGGAGAAGTTATTAGTCAACTAGTTTGCAAATTTAGATCTTTCCTATACAGATGGGCCAAATTTTCTAACTAGATGACTAAAATGTTTTTAATTATAAGGAAATTGGATAGTACCATTCTATATAAGCTTATAAAGTAATTTTTTCCAATAGTCAAAGGGTGGAGTCTTGGCAATTTGTCATCCTTCATCTGCAGAATGTGCCCTAGCCATCTCAACCTTTCTTTCATTATAGCCCTAAAAAGCAGGATTGAACAACATTTTTTTGTACAGCCTGCTGTTTGAAATATGGTCAGTCATCCAGGTACCCAGAACAATCTGTAGGCAATTTCTATGGAAAACATCTAGCAAACTGTCATCCACTTTTTGGAATTTTCTTATAGTTTTGTATATATTGATGGGATCATCAGGGAGGAAGGGTGCTTTGTTGTCAGGATAACAACTAATATATTGAAAAAGAGCATGAAATAAGAACATTGTTATTTTTATTTCATTAGCCTACCATGTTTTGAGAAGTACTGCTAAACTGAAATTTTACCATATTTGGAAATTTGACTAATTTACCCTTCTATTCTTAGAGATGTGTGCACTCACAGTTTCAAGTAGCCCAGCCTATAATAAATAGGCCAGGGTGAAAGCCTATTGAAAAAATAAAGTTTTGTTGGGGAGAAGTTACTAGTCAACTAGGCTAGTTGGAAAATGAATTCTTGGTAAATTTTTACCAAATCATATTATTGAGTTATGAATATAGTGAATATACAGCTCAATACCTTTTTTATGCTCTTTACAAATATGATAATCATTTTTGTCAGAAATGAATTTTAGCCCCCACCTCTACATATATCAATTAAGGGTTGTATATTTGCACATTAGGGGGATGGGGGGAAAGTTTAAACTTACCTCGTATTTACATTAGAAATAAAATTCATCCCCACCCCCTAATGTGAAAATATATACCCTGAATTGGTATAGCCTATACAGGGGTGGGGGCTAAAATTCATTTCTGACAAAAATGATTATTATATTTTTAAAGAGCATAAAAAAGGCATTGAGTGGTATGTTCACTTTATTTATAATTCAACAATATGATTTGGTAAAAATTTATTGAATTCTTTTCTGGGGTAATGTTTGTTTCCAGCTAGTTGGAAAATTTAAGTGTTGCTGGGGAGAAGTTACTAGTCAACTATTTGGAAAATAAATTGTTTTCTGGGGCAATGTTTGTTTCCAGCTAGTTGGCAAAATTAAGTATTGCTGGGGATAAGTTAAACAAGTCAGAAAATGAATTGTTTTCTGGAACAATGTTTCTTTCCAGCTAGTTGGCAAAATAAGTGTTGCTGGGGAGAAGTTATTAGTCAACTGGTTGGAAAATAAAAGTTTTGCTGGGGAAACATTTCTTGTCCACTAGTTGGCAAATATAGATTTTTCCTATAGGGATGGGCAAAACTTTCCAGCTTGATGGTAAAATATTTTTAATTATAAGGAGATTGGACAGTGCCATTTTACATAAGCTTATAGGCCTAAACTAATTTTGGTAAATATATACCAAATCATATTATTGAGTAGGTAATAAAGTGAATACACCATTTGATGCCTTTTTTTATGCTGATTACAAATATAATAATCATTTCTATCGGAAATAAATTTCAGCCCCCTCCCCTATATATGCCAATTCAGGGTATATATTTCTACATTAGGGGGGGGGGGGGGGTGTGTATAAAGTTTAAACTTACCTCCCATTTACATCAGAAACAAAATTTGCCCCCCCCCTAATGTAGAAATATATACCTGAATTGACATATATAGAGGGGGGGGGGGGGGGCTGAAAATTCATTTCAAATAGAAATGATTAATATATTTGTAATCAGCATAAAAAAAAGGCATCAAATGGTGCATTCACTTTATTCCTAACTCAATAATGTGATTTGGTATATATTTACCCTAATTTTTTCTAATAATCAAAGAGCGGATAGCTTATGGCTTAACATACTAGGCTATTTATAAAGCTCAAAATGTGTACAGAACATAGGTCCAAATCAAAACATTCTGAAACCAAAAATTAGCCTTAGCTTTCAACTGGGTAAAATCCTTGATTAGGGACTTTAGTTGATCTTTGAAAGTTGTAGACCTTTGAAGCAAGAAAAATGAATAAAACCCTCAGGAATGGATTCAGAGCTTATTGAGCATCTGGTAAGGTATTTTGAATGGTAATAGGCCTATAGGCCTATTCATTTATCTAGGAAAAAAGTAAATAGGGCTACATAACTTGATGGTTTTTTATGCTCTTTCCAGATTCAATAATCACATCTATGGCAAATTCCATCTTGAGCCCTGAAGGGCTCAGAACAGTCCCTTAGTGATGAAAAGTTCAAAAAAGCATGTTTCTGAAAAAAAATTGCCTACCTTAAATTGCACTTGCCAGCAGTAGAATAATGCCTAGTGAGAAAAAAAATTAGTTGTTTCATGAATGGTAGGCTAATTTTATTTCCATTAGTCCAAATAGGCCTACATTAGAATTGAATTTAGAAAGAGCTAAAAAAAAAAAAAACGTATGAAATGGTGCATTTACTTTCTTCCCAGCTGAGTATACAAATATTCACCTATTCATAAACTTCTTACTTCATTTTCACTTACCAGTAAATTCTTACCTACCACCAATAAGCTATGCACTATTATTAACCTACCACTTTTATGTTTCAAATGAAATCTATTCTTTCTTTGAAAGAATAGGCGATATTTCCCAATTAGCACTGCCATCCTCAGTTTTTAAATAACATTACCGAACCCCCAAAATATGAAATCATGGAAAAAATTAAAAACACAATAATTTGGATGAAAACTTTAGCTGTCATTTTAAAACCACTTCCACTTTGATTATAAAATCTTAGACAATCCATCTTATCAAAAAAAGTGATTGAAAAATTAACTAAAAGAAAGAAAATAAATTTTTCGGTTCTAAGAATTTTCTAAAAATTTAAATGTGGTGCGCATTTTACTTAAATAAACAACTGTGAATTTGTCATCTTCAGCATTTACAAAATTATGCTTGTATGATAAACAGTCAGATATAAACAAGTAGTTGACTGAAAATGCTCACCGTACTCAATTTTTTAGAACCGAGCATCTTTTTTTCCCTTTTTAGTCCATTTGTAAATTGTGGTTTTTTAAAAGTTTTTTTTTTATAAAGTATTTATTTTAATCCAATCCAAAAATATTAAAGAAGTTGAATGAGATTTCCGACAGTCTAATACCAGATTATTGTTATAATTAGTACCATTTAATGCATGTTATAGGTTACTACCGGACGGCCCAGTCTTTTGGAGTTGTCCACAGTATCATATTTAAAAAAAAATCGGACTTGATTTAAAAGTAAGATTCTGCCCGGACTTTGGGAGTCTATCTTGTAAAATCGTGTACTGACAACTAAGACATCTGCTGAACTTTTTGAGAAACATCTTTAGCAGTCCCAGGATATAAGACGTGAGGTGGATGCGGCTGCGAAGCACTAATAAGAGGAGCACCACTGAAGACAGACTGTAAGCTTTCTGTTAGACTTAAAATACACTAAGCTATCTTGCTGTTCGAGATAAAGTTCGCTCGTGATAGGGGGTTCTACAGTTTTCTTTGAGCTTTTTGGTCGTATTCATTTTGGAATATCAAATAGAGTGGTCTTTTGCACAATCTTTGGCCGAATCTTCACTTCGGTACCGTTTTTCAGTTCCTCATTATGATACTTTTGAATATGGGTAGTTCAATAATCAGAGTCAAAATTTGTAATACCTTTCATCTTTCATTCTTTCAAAACAAACTTCACACATAAGCTGTATTCTAGTTCTGGATCGTTTTCTTTGCTCTCCAAAATTTCATGTACTCATGATGAAAAAAGAAATAAAATAGGGCTCTAAGCGCCCTTTTAGGTTCAAATGTGGTATTGCTTCAAATAGCAATTCCTAGATTACTGAGAAACTTCATTCCATTTAAACTCTCCTGACTTTGAAGAAACCGGTTTGGTTTGAATTTATTTCAACGTGTCTATGTATTACAAAATTTCTCTTGGAGTAGCAGTACGACCCAGGCTACTGGGCTTCCTGCCTTTTTTTTAATTTTTTTTGTCAAATTAAGTCTTAAAATAAGTGCAATGTCGCGAAGCAGCAAAATTTTCGAATCTAGCATTAAAATTGTTTTTTCCCTTGCAGTTTTAATTCTTCATATCCATGGTTATATGATTTGTTATAGGGCTTTCGAGAATAAGAGGAAGAGGTCTGGTTCTAAATAATCATAGTCTAACCTTGCAATTCTAATGTAATAGCAAAATATTTCAGCTGTTTTCGATTTTGGAAAGAATCTGTAATATTTCCCAAAAATTTCTTTCTCAGTAGAGCCACTGGAATTGTCCCAGCTTACCATCATGTTGGAAAATATCAAGTTTTGCAATGCTCCATCCGGCAAGTTGTTATCTAGGCGGCCAATTGGTTTATATCATCTTTGCGCAGATGGAGCAGTCTGTTTTGTTGTCTTTGCCCGACAGAAGTCTTTTATGACGTAGTAATGGACCAACAAAATGTTAAGTTTTGTAGGGTTTCGGCCTACGGGTCGTTTTCTAGGGATCAATTTGTTTTTGTTCACTTCAGGCAGATGTGGCAGAAAATTTGTAGTCTTTTGCCCGACGGAAGTCATTAATGACTTTACATTGGACCGACAAAATAAAACGTTTTGTAAGGCTCCGCTCGACTAGTCATTCTTTAGGGGGCCAATTGGTTTCTGTCGACTTCGCGCACATGAAGTAGTAAGTTTAGTTGGGCTGCCGACGGAAGCTCTTCCAGAAGCTTCACTTCGCACCAAAAGATAGCGTCTTTTGTCGGGCTTTGCCAGACAAATTTTTTTTCTGAGGATATTTGGGAAATTCCCCCCATCGCCCCCCTTAGTGAAGGCATCTATTCCCCGAGGATTGGGGGGAGGTCAAATCCAAAACCATAGTTATTTGACATTTGGACTATTTTGAACAAAATAGCTATTTTAAAATTTTGCTCGACACATTTAGGGAAAAGAGGCTATAGGAGGGGGAAGGGTTAGTTACCCTTCGCTCACTCCTTACTCTTAAAAAGGAACTACAGCTTTTAATTTTCAATTAAATAAACTTCCTCAAAAGTTTGTACGACCACCACTCCCATAAAAACCTGATATGCTTCCTAGACATAACTTACAACCCTTATTCTGGGCTCTGGGGATAGTGTCAATTCCGAAGGCATTGTTATATTATCTTTGGACTATTTTGAACAAAATGGCAATCTCCAAAGTTAGATCGGATGTATTTGGGGAAAAGAGGGCATAGGTGAGCTATTTGCCCTCCAATCACTTTTCTTATTTTTAAAAAGGAAAATAGTACTTTCGATTTCCAATCAAATCAGCCTTCTCCGAGGTTTATACGGCCACCTTTCCATAAGAACCTTATATGCCCAAAGAGCATTACTTACCACCATTTTCCCAGGGCTCTATGGGTTATATCGACCCCGAAGGCATTGTTATATAATGTTTGAACTAAATTGAAACACCGGCTACAGTAAGTTTTCGATCGGATGCATTCGAGAGATAAAGGACGTGGGGGAATTTTTCCCTCTGATCACTTTTGGTTCTTAAAATGGGGAAATAGAACTTCCAATTTTCAATCAAATGAACCTCCTCCAAAGTTTATACGGCCCCCTTTTCCATAAAAAACCTCATATGCCTACTGGGAAAAGCTTACAACCATCGATTCCGTGTTTTGTAGGGCTCTGTAAGCCCCAAAGGCATTGTTATATGAAACACAGACCATTTTGAAACAAAATGGCTATCTCAAAATTTTGACAGATATCGTCTGGGGAAAAAGAGCGTGGGGGGGGGCTAGTTTCCCTCCGATCACTTTTGGCTTTTAAAATAGAACTGGAACTTTCAATTTCTAATCAAATAAGCCGCCTCCGAAGCTTATGTGACCACCTCTTATATAAAAACATTTCATACTTCCAGGGCATAGCTTAGCTTACGACACTTGCCCTCGAGTTTCAAGGGGTTAAGTCGACCCCAGAATTTTGTCATCTGACCTTTGAACTTTTTTGAACAAAATAGCTGTCAGAATTATGGTCAGATACATTTGGGAAAAAAATAGTTCTTGGGGCGGCCCCCCCAATCACTTTTGACTCTTAAGAAGGGCACAAGAGCTTCTGATTTCCAATCGAATGAGTCCCCTCTGAAGTTCATACGGTCACATCTTCTGTAAAAAACATATTTACCCCCAGGGATTAAGTTACAACTTTTTACCCCAAGGCACTGGAGGGGGAGGGTTCATCGGCCCCAGAGTTTGTGTTATCTGATTTTTAAACTGTTTATAACAAAATGGCTATCACAAAATTTTTATCAGATGAATTTGGGGAAAAAGGGCGTGGTTAAGGGGGCTAGTTGCCCTCCGATCACTTTTGACTCTTAAAAAAGGCGCTAGAACTTCTGATTTTCAATCGAATGAGCCCCCTCCGACGTTTATACAACCACCCCTTCCATATGAAGTGCCTCTATAAAAAAAAAACTAGTACATTGCAGCCATATGGCCTTTACTAACATTAATTATAATAAAATAGGGCTCTAAGCGCCCTTTTAGGTTCAAATGTGGTATTGCTTCAAATAGCAATTCCTAGATTACTGAGAAACTTCATTCCATTTAAACTCTCCTGACTTTGAAGAAACCGGTTTGGTTTGAATTTATCTCAACGTGTCTATGTATTACAAAATTTTCTTTGGAGTAGCAGTACGACCCAGGCTACTGGGCTTCCTGCCTTTTTTTTAATTTTTTTTTGTCAAATTAAGTCTTAAAATAAGTGCAATGTCGCGAAGCAGCAAAATTTTCGAATCTAGCATTAAAATTGTTTTTTCCCTTGCAGTTTTAATTCTTCATATCCATGGTTATATGATTTGTTATAGGGCTTTCGAGAATAAGAGGAAGAGGTCTGGTTCTAAATAATCATAGTGTAACCTTGCAATTCTAATGTAATAGCAAAATATTTCAGCTGTTTTCGATATTTTGGAAGAATCTGTAATATTTCCCAAAAATTTCTTTCTCAGTAGAGCCACTGGAATTGTCCCAGCTTACCATCATGTTGGAAAATATCAAGTTTTGCAATGCTCCATCCGGCAAGTTGTTATCTAGGCGGCCAATTGGTTTATATCATCTTTGCGCAGATGGAGCAGTCTGTTTTGTTGTCTTTGCCCGACAGAAGGCTTTTATGACGTAGTAATGGACCAACAAAATGTTAAGTTTTGTAGGGTTTCGGCCTACGGGTCGTTTCTAGGGATCAATTTGTTTTGTTCACTTCAGGCAGATGTGGCAGAAAATTTGTAGTCTTTTGCCCGACGGAAGTCATTAATGACTTTACATTGGACCGACAAAATAAAACGTTTTGTAAGGCTCCGCTCGACTAGTCATTCTTTAGGGGGCCAATTGGTTTCTGTCGACTTCGCGCACATGAAGTAGTAAGTTTAGTTGGGCTGCCGACGGAAGCTCTTCCAGAAGCTTCACTTCGCACCAAAAGATAGCGTCTTTTGTCGGGCTTTGCCAGACAAATTTTTTTTCTGAGGATATTTGGGAAATTCCCCCCATCGCCCCCCTTAGTGAAGGCATCTATTCCCCGAGGATTGGGGGGAGGTCAAATCCAAAACCATAGTTATTTGACATTTGGACTATTTTGAACAAAATAGCTATTTTAAAATTTTGCTCGACACATTTAGGGAAAAGAGGCTATAGGAGGGGGAAGGGTTAGTTACCCTTCGCTCACTCCTTACTCTTAAAAAGGAACTACAGCTTTTAATTTTCAATTAAATAAACTTCCTCAAAAGTTTGTACGACCACCACTCCCATAAAAACCTGATATGCTTCCTAGACATAACTTACAACCCTTATTCTGGGCTCTGGGGATAGTGTCAATTCCGAAGGCATTGTTATATTATCTTTGGACTATTTTGAACAAAATGGCAATCTCCAAAGTTAGATCGGATGTATTTGGAGAAAAGAGGGCATAGGTGAGCTATTTGCCCTCCAATCCCTTTTCTTATTTTTAAAAAGGAAATAGTACTTTCGATTTCCAATCAAATCAGCCTTCTCCGAGGTTTATACGGCCACCTTTTCCATAAGAACCTTATATGCCCAAAGAGCATTACTTACCACCATTTTCCCAGGGCTCTATGGGTTATATCGACCCCGAAGGCATTGTTATATAATGTTTGAACTAAATTGAACACACCGGCTATAGTAAGTTTTCGATCGGATGCATTCGAGAGATAAAGGACGTGGGGGAATTTTTCCCTCTGATCACTTTTGGTTCTTAAAATGGGGAAATAGAACTTCCAATTTTCAATCAAATGAACCTCCTCCAAAGTTTATACGGCCCCCTTTTCCATAAAAACCTCATATGCCTACTGGGAAAAGCTTACAACCATCGATTCCGTGTTTTGTAGGGCTCTGTAAGCCCCAAAGGCATTGTTATATGAAACACAGACCATTTTGAACAAAATGGCTATCTCAAAATTTTGACAGATTTTGTCTGGGGAAAAAGAGCGTGGGGGGGGGCTAGTTTCCCTCCGATCACTTTTGGCTTTTAAAATAGAACTGGAACTTTCAATTTCTAATCAAATAAGCCGCCTCCGAAGCTTATGTGACCACCTCTTATATAAAAACATTTCATACTTCCAGGGCATAGCTTACGACACTTGCCCTCGAGTTTCAAGGGGTTAAGTCGACCCCAGAATTTTTGTCATCTGACCTTTGAACTTTTTTGAACAAAATAGCTGTCAGAATTATGGTCAGATACATTTGGGAAAAAATAGTTCTTGGGGCGGCCCCCCCAATCACTTTTGACTCTTAAGAATGGCACAAGAGCTTCTGATTTCCAATCGAATGAGTCCCCTCTGAAGTTCATACGGCCACATCTTCTGTAAAAAAACATATTACCCCCAGGGATTAAGTTACAACTTTTACCCCAAGGCACTGGAGGGGGAGGGTTCATCGGCCCCAGAGTTTGTGTTATCTGATTTTTTAAACTGTTTATAACAAAATGGCTATCACAAAATTTTTATCAGATGAATTTGGGGGAAAAGGGCGTGATTAAGGGGGCTAGTTGCCCTCCGATCACTTTTGACTCTTAAAAAAGGCGCTAGAACTTCTGATTTTCAATCGAATGAGCCCCCTCCGACGTTTATACAACCACCCCTTCCATATGAAGTGCCTCTATAAAAAAAAAAACTAGTACATTGCAGCCATATGGCCTTTACTAACATTAATTATAGTACAAATATTTCCTTTCGTGTCTATTACATCATCGAAAATGAAATAACATAGATATAAAAACTCGAACTGATGAACTTTAAGCAATTAATATTATTATATATCAAATAATAGTTTAATTGCTAGCATACACACACTTGAAATTTTTTTTGCAAATTATGAGAACATGAGACAATAACTGGTTTTCTTGGTCTCCAAACCTGACATTTAAGAGCTCAGCACACATAGCACATATCTTTTGAAAAGTTGTTTCTCTGGGATATGATGTCATATTTGAGTGACTTTGGTGGCTCATGCCCTAGGGTTCATTCTTTACTATATCCAGCTAAGAGAAAAGTCAATGGTTTTTTTCTGTGTGTAATTTTGCTTAAAAATAAGGAACAATATGGCCTCTATGTATTATTTCTGAATAAATAAAGAGCAGAGTATATAAAATTTATAGGCCATGATGAAATTAAAAATAAAGAACAGTATGGCCTCTATTCATAAAAAATGTATCACAAGATTGAAAACAAAAGAGAAATTTATTATTTGGGCTATATTAGGGGCATCACAGGGAGGGGGGGGGGTGCATGTTAGAAAAGAAACCATGATATTTGGAAAGACCATAAAATAAAGAATCTAATGATACTGTACTACTTTTATTTTACTTGTATGCTTCTTTTAGATAATTTCAATTTCACCAAACTAACTTTTTTCTTTGCTATTCAATTTTTGTGGAAAAAAAAGATCTTCTAGATCTTCTGCCAAAGATCTAGAAAATGCAGCTAGGCCAGCATAATAGTAAAATATTGCACTGCCATATTAATAAATTAAGGGAGAGTTGTCAATCTGATCTTGTCCCAGTTAAAGATTAGAGTAGGGCAACAATTAGCAATAAGAAAAGAGTTAAAGAGAGATGGGCAGAACATTTCGAGAATAATAAAAAAGAAAAAGGCTCCAGGTGCTGATAGCATGGTAAATCAGTTTCTTAAATATGGTGGTTATAAAGTAAGAAATAAGCTACTGAAATTATGAATATGTTTTTTGAAAAAGGGGAAGTACCTATTAATTTTAAGAAACCCCTGCATAAGAAAGTTGATAGGAGTGAGTGTGGTAATTGTAGTGGCATTATCCTGGCTTCTGTAGGTAGTACATTATTTTGTATGATGATTCTGTAGATATAGCTTTAATAAAAGAACAGGGTAGAGGATGTTTTGACCAAATTTTTACTCTTAGATTAATAATTAAGGAGTGCCTTAATCATCAAACACCTTTAGTCCTCACTTGTATAGATTATGAGCAAGTGTTTTGATTCAGCTGATAGAAGAGCATTAGCAAAGGTCTTATCCTCAAATGATACACCAAACAAATACATTAAAGTGATTAGTACTATGTACAAGAATAACACTGCTGCAGTTGAGGTAGGAAATGAGGTTAGTAGCTGGTTTTGTATTAAATCAGAAGTTAAGAAGGGTTGTGTTCCTTCCCCATTTATATGGAGCATTCCAATGGACTTTGTCTCAAGGAGTACAGCAAAGGCAATGAGAGAACATGGAATCAATTGGGGAAATAAAATCTTTGTGGACTTAGATTATGCTAATGATTTTAGCATCCTAGATGAAAATGTGAGCAAGATGAATGCAAGTAAATCCTATGCAAGTTCAGGATGCTAGAATATGTTTTAGAATTAATCTTAACACACCAAGTCACTTAGGGTTGGAATAAGTGAAGATGAAAAAATAATGTTGGGTAATGAAAAAAGATCAATCAATTGTGCAGCTTTACTTACCTAGGTAGTATTATTAGTACATATGGTTGATGCAGTGAATATGTTAAAAGTAGAATAGCCAAGGACCAGGGTGTTTTTTCACAGTTGAAAACAGTTTGGAAGGATAGGAAGATAAATCTGTTAACCAAGATTGAAATATTGGAAGCTACAATGATAACAGTGGTCAAGTATAATTTTGAAACATGGGTGCTCCAAAAACAGAGGAAGATTTGCTAGATGTTTTCCAAAAAATTGCCTACAGATTGTTTTGGGTACCCAAATGACTGACTATATTTCAAACAGTAGGGACTAAATGGAAAGTGTGGTTCAATCCTATTTTCTTGGGCTATAATGAGAGGAAGGCTGAGATTGCTAGGGCACATTCTTTTGATGAAGGATGACAGATTGCTTTCTTTTGGCCAACTGTCTAGGACAAAACAAAAAGCAGGTTGTCCCCAGTTGGTGTGGGAGGATGTTGTAAAAAAAAGATTCAAGGAAAATGAGAACTGCCCAGAAGGATGTAAATTGGGGATGCTTTGAATAGATTGGGGGAGCATGCATGACTGTGTTGGCCTCAGGCAGCTTGGTGCTATGATGAGTTGTTAGTAGTATCTATACCATTTCCTTATATTAAGGAATTTTATATGGCCTAGATGACCTATCTAAGATTTGGCAAAGATAATTTAACCTTAACTTTGGGGTTTTAATCTCTTTTTCATTGGCTCTAATTTTTCCATTATTTCAGCAGGATTTGAAGCTGTGTCAAGACTTTTTTTTCTAAATTTAAGAAAGATTTGCAAAGCCTTGTAAATCAGGATTGAGCAAAGGTAAAAGGACATAGTTATTGTCAAGGAGCTTTTCTTATCTTGGGAAGTACTTGAATTAGGGGAATGAAACTTACAGGAATTAATACAGGGCCTAAAATTTAACCCACAAAGGTTTGGTCAAGCTACTACCTCTACTCTCCCTTTGTTTCTGGGGCTTAGACAACTGTGTAGATGGCAGGTCTAGGCTAAATCTTTCAAAATTTTGAAAAAAATGTGTTACCTTAATTTTTGGGTTTTCAGTCTCTTTTTGTTGGCACTAGCCTTGAAAGATGCATTTCCTACTGTTTCAGCAGGATTTTAAGCCTGTTAGTGCTCTTTTCCTAGACTTAAAAAATAGATTTGCAAATCTTTAAAACCTCTAAAATCAATATTGAGCCAAGATAAAAGGCTTAAAACAATTTCTCTTTGTCTTATTTGAGTAGTAGATCTATTTTTCAAGGTTCTGCTTTTATTACAGAAAGACTATAAAAGGTGATCAAAGGACAGTGCATTTTGGGGAGGGAAGGAGTTGAGATAGGTACTTAAAAGTACCTTCCTACTGGATCATTGGAACTTCGCTTCCATTATGTAGGATTTCTTTGGACAGGGGTTTGAGTCCTGATGTTTCTGGTTATTTGGTCTGGAGTGGGGTTAGTAGTGTGACTCTGTAGGCTCAGCCAGAGTTGATCCAGCTCTAAATGGTTACCTGGAGAAATCTGGGGAAGGTAAACAGGAAGAGTGTGCAAAAGCACAGGATGGTTGCCCCCTCCCCCCCTATTGCACTTCCTGGCTGAAGAGTCATGAAGTGGAGATCAAAACCGCCAGTAAGGACTAAAGTTCAATGCCATATTCTTTGTCTTTTACCTTACCCTTTTCTAGAATACTATCAGTATGAGACACAAAACTCTTGCCTTGTGCCTTATTTGAGCAGTAGGTCCATTTAATGAGGTTTCACTTTTCTTAAAGCACAGCTATTGTAAAAAATCATCAAAAGTCAGTACCATTTGGAGGGTGAAGGGGCAAGGTATGCACTTCATAATATATTTCTGGGGGATCATTGAGGTTCCAGGTTTGTCCTCGAAAGTTTCATTCGCCTAACTCAACTACTTTCCAAGATAGATAAAAGCCCCCACTTAGAATTTCAAAAAATAAAACTTTTAGGATTGGATCTCAATTTCAATTCTACTCAGATCATCAGAATTATGTTTAAAACTTGGTAAACTTTAAGGACACATTTGAAGGAAGTCCTATAAAATTCTGGATTTACATTTATAGCAAGCATTAATACTTAGTTATCTCATGCCTAAAGGTGTAGTGCTTCATTTTATCCCCACTCCCCTTCTGAAAATGCATATTCTACCCACTTTATATATTCCTGTATAAATGGTTGTAACAGCCTGATTTAGAACTAGCACATACAACCATAAGGTATGAAGGGTTTGGACTGCTACAGCTGTTTGCAATTGCAAAGTGTAATGGGAATATATAAAGTTGACTCTATATTTATCCATCATGGGGGGATGAGGGTAAAGGAAGCAATTTCCCTTTAGGGATGAGATAAATAAGTATTTATGATGATTTTGTAGCGGTTCTCAGATTTTTTTCAAGAGTTTCTTTTGAATTTGACCCTATCCTTAAGGTTTGCTCTAAACTTACAGTCAAAGAAAAGTAGTCATATTGGTGAAGTTTGTGTATTTTGCTCAAATTAATGTAAAGTTCAAATAACCATGCCTATGGGCAGGGCAGGAATTACAAATTACGCAATTTACCCTTTCTTAAATGCAGGATTGGTCATTGGGGAAATGGGGAATGTTTGATTCTGGGTCTGTTTGAAAAGGCTAAGGGTACTAAGTTGAAACTTTGGGGAATGTTGAATTAGATCAAAGTACACTAGGTGTATCAAGTTTATGACAAAGGCATATCTGCAACATCTTGAGAACAGTGAAGGATATTAAGTTCAAACTTTCAAGGCATGTTGAGGGGGATGCTGAAAAGTGGTCAGAGGTCAGCCAGTCCTCCCTCCATGCCCTTTTAGCTCTAGTTCCCACAAAGATATCCAATCAAAAATTGGAATAGCAATCTTGTTTAAAATAGTCAAAAAGTCAAATAAATATGCCTGAAGATGTGACAAAAAACCCCAAGGCCTATGGGACAGGTCATTTATTGTGTGTTATATAAGTTTCCCTTTGTTTATATAAAAGGTTGGTTATTGGGAAAAGCGGACATGTTTGATCGTGAATATCCAAAAAGGCTAGTGGTTTTAAGGTAAAACTTCAATAATTCAAGGGCAGTTAGGGAGGGGTATCAAGTTGAAACATTTAGATATTTTTGAGGGTGATGTCGAACATAGGGAAAATATGTGCATTGCAGTTGTTACTGGTTGTAGCTGCAATCTCTCAGGAAGGAGGAGGGAATAATTGATCCTGTGTGTGTTCCATTTACCTGAACCACTCAAACACTAGCACTTTAGCAGAAGTTACAAGTTTTTTCAGCTGACATCTTTCAGAAAAGCATAAGCAACATTCGGACTAGAAGGCAGAGGAGTTTTAGCCCTAGTTCTGTTTGTAGTAATGTAAATGACCTTTTTTCCACACTATCTTAGAGCAGTCCCAGCCCTGGAAGCAAATCTCCAAGCGCGTTTTTTTTAACGAGGTATTGCCAAGATCCCCATTCCTCCTTTGAAAGTCATCAGTGCCTCCCCCACTCTTCGTATTGCTTTGGATAAAAATCTCCAGGCGATTTGAGGGTGATATTAAACTAAATCAAAACTCACTATGGACATCTACCTTGTCAAAATGGCAGTGGTGAAATAAATCAAGAATAGCTAAGGACATTATGTTGAAACCTTCAAGGGATTTTGCAGGTAATAGTTATCTTAATCAAAAGACACTATGTACATTCAGGTATTTGAAAGGACGTGTTGGCAATATCTCAGGAACAAGCAAGGGCATTAGCTTGAAATGTTGAGGATGATGTTGAACCAAATAAAAACATAACAATAATAATATAATAATATATATTGAAAACCCGTCGTATACAATAAATGTACAATGACAGAGTATACAAAAATACGAAAAGAGGAAACAAAACGATAATAATAACAACAAAAGCAACAACTTCTTAAATAGTATACAAAATAGTACGAAAAGTGGAAACTGAAAGATAGCATATTCAAAGATTACAACAGAAACAACAACTTCTTCGAAAATAGCAACAAAGACAACAACTTTTGAAAGGAGAAAAAAAAAAAAAAGAAAAAAAAAAGGGAAACAAAAGGGAAAATTAAAACAAGCAAACTTGCCCACTCGTGCTTTAGAATTGCTGGTTTTGTTTTTTGCCGGCTAATAAGTGTCTCAACAGCTAGATTTGGGTCCGCTAGGTTATAGCGCCGAGTCAGAAAACTATTTTTTGTCCAAGGTTGCAATTTTAGTAGGTACTTTGCAAAACGGAAAAATATAGAGCGGATTTTAGACTTTTCACGGTTTGCCAATAAATTCCAGAAAGGGGTCACATATAATATATGTGGCAGAGCGGTAGCGTTGTAAATACTTGCCAGTAGTGGACGGTTAAATCTCAGAGTGGATTTAACAATCAAAGCATAGGAGCTGGATATTCGCCGTTCAAGATGTGAGATCAGGAGGGAACGGGTATGCTGTAATGAGGAACCTATTGGAAGCCCCAGATATACTATTTTATCAACTGGTTTTACTGAACAATCACCTAGTGTGATATTAGTAGGAGGGTCATTCTTCCAATTATAAAGCAAAACTTCCGACTTTTGGGAGTTAAATCTCAGACCGACTTTCTCGTAGTTGGACTGCAGACATGAGAATATTTCTGAAAGGCGGTTAAGCGTCCGACTGAGATTCAGCGTGTCATCGGCATAGCATACTAGGGAGATGTCAATGGAACTGAGAATGCATGATGAAGGACAGCTGTCTTGAGGTTCAATAATGTAGTTATTGAAGAAATTGGGGGATAAAACTGCTCCCTGACGGGCACCTTTATGGACTGGTATCAAATGTCTGTCAATAAATTGTCAAATTGTCAATAAAGCAAGTCTGAAACATTTCTGGAAGGGCTAAGGGTGTTAAGTTATGCCCTTGCCTACTACATCATTTGTGCTTTACTGAAAAAGAATTATGTTTTAATACTTCCTTTTATATTTTACAACATTGAAAACTATTTGTATCTTGAACAGTGTGCTTATATATATGAATATTTCATATATAATGATATCAATCCATGGAAACTCAGTAATTCTCTTTTTTTTCACTTAAATTTTTATTTTTGAAAGTTATCAATTAAAAAAAATATGCTTAGTGTAATTTTTTTGTCAGTAAAGTGCAAATAACGCAGTAGACTTTAGACTTTTACAGTTAGGGGAGGAAGAAGGGGACTTCATCCAAACTCTTTTTTTTAGTAATTTTAGTTCGTTTTAAGTTTGACTTCAATATTCTATTCAGTTTTTACTTGTTTTAGGATTTATTTATCCATATGTATTTGCACCCATTATCTTTATGTTTGCTTTGATTGTTAATTTCAATTTTTGTTCGTTTGGGTTTCATATATTCTTTAATAGCAATTTTCCGTCGTTTAAGTTTGAACTAATATAGGAATTTATTTCTGATGGTCTTGGGTTTGTTAGTAGAACTCTTTGTTTTCCTTTAAAAAAAACTTCTTTTTATGGAAAGTTCTTTTTTAATTAATGTGAATTAAAGTACCAAGAACAGTAAAGATTAAAGCTGATTCAGTGGAAATAAGTTCAGTGGAAACTAACACTATCATACCAAGTGAGTCTAAAAAAGTGAGGAGAACCTGGGAACTCCATTTTTAATGAAGAAGACCCCAATATGCGTCGCACAGTTTTAGTACTTAGCATGTGCCAAGTTTGAAAATAAAGAACTTGTAGGAAAAATCAGAAGAAAATGAAAAAAAAAATGTATATCATGGATCTCTGGAAAGCACAACTTCCCTGATTGCTATAGCAAAAGACAAACGCTTCCATTAATTGGCAGTAAATTGGGTAAAAAAAAGCTATGATTAAATGAGTAAAATTTGGAAGAATTTAACTCTAACATCTTGTTATTAAATAGAAATTTGAAAGGAACAGTATGTATCATTGGATAGTGAAAAATCTAAGCTATGGAATAATATGTTTATTATTATAATCACCCAAGATTGAAAAATTCAAGTTATTAGCTAATCAAGGAGGCACACTTGTGCCTCTATAAAGAGGCGACCCACCACAATGTTAAGCGATTTCCGGTCCTAGCGGTCGCAGAGAGACAGCGGTAATCGCATTTTGTAGCCAAGCTCAAACTAAGAAACGTGCAAAATTTCACCCCCCTCCGACTTTATCTTCATGGGTAAAAGTGGGCCGGAAGTTTCGACCCTCCGACCACATCCCCCCTTTAACGTTGTCCGATTGGGTTGAAATTTAGAGGTTAAGCTTTCCTAGGGCCCGGGAGCTTATCCTCGAAATTTCAGCTCAATCCGATCACTCATTCCCTGTTTTCCAAAAACCAAATATAGCCACTTAAAGTTCAAAAAATTTTTTTTTTTGTTATCCACGCCTACAGGCCACAGTTGGCAACTGATCCGGGTGAATGAGGACTCAATCGAAGCAGAATTCGACCTGTTAGGGCCTTTTGATATTTTCAGACCGAAAAAATTTATCCCCCGAATTTACATTTACGAAAAACCTCGTTTTCCTATAAGAGCCCATGTTAATTTTTCCCACCACAGCCCCCCTTTAACGTTGTCTGATCGGGCTGAAATTTAGAGGATAAGCTTCTCTGGGGCCTGGGAGCTTATCCTCGAAATTTCAGCTCAATCTGATCACTCCTTCCCTGTTTTCCAAAAAACCAAATATCAAGTTTTGTGGGATTTGCTTGCGTCAAAAATAGATTCCATTTACTAAAAAAAAATTACAATTGTGTCTCTTTAGTACAGCGGTCGATACTCCTGACTGTCAGGCGGAAGACCCGGGTTCGATTCCCCGTCGGAGGAAATTTTTTATATACTGAATTTAAAGTTTTAAAAAAGAAACTCAGTTTTCTTTTTAAAATTATTTGAAAAAAAATACGTTTTCTAAAGAGTTAAAGAGGCTGAGTTACAAGGTCGACCCTTAAAACACCCTGTCGAGAAAGAAAAGAATAATACACAATCATCTAACAGTTAGTCAAGCAATAATAAGTAATAAAAACTGTACAAAAACGTGCAGAAATTATTTGAAAAAAAACTACGTTTTCTAAAGAGTTAAAGAGGCTGAGTCACAAGTTCGAACCTTAAAACGTACAGGGATTAGAAGGTACAGTTGGGGGGCTGCCGCCCCCAAACTCCCCGCTTTCGCAGCCTTTAAATAAAAAAAAAAATTTAAACTGAAAGTAAGGAGCGACATTAAAACTTAAAACGAACAGAAATTATTTCGTATATGAAAGGGGCTGTGCCCTCCTCAACGCCTCGCTCTTTACGCTAAAGTTTGACTTTCTGACAACTCTTTTTTTTAAACAATAAAAAATGTTTAGGGTAAAGAGCAAGGCGTTGAGGAGGGCACAACCCCTTTCATATACGGAATAATTTCTGTTCGTTTTAAGTTTTAATGTTGCTCCTTACTTTCAGTTTAAAATTTTTTTTTATTTAAAGGCTGCGAAAGCAGGGGGTTGGGGGGGCGGCAGCCCCCCAACTGTACCTTCTAATCTCTGTACGTTTTAAGGTTCGAACTTGTGACTCAGCCTCTTGAACTCTTTAGAAAACGTAGTTTTTTTCAAATAATTGACTGACCTAAAAGAACATCTTTGAAAGACCAATAACCGTATTTTGTTATACTTATCAATTGAATAATTTTATTTTTTGCCCACTCATACAAAAAAAAAGAGAAAAGCGGAGTAATACAAAAGAAGAAAAGGAAAAAAAAAACATTCAGCATCAAAGAACAAAATTAAGTAGCAACTTCCTCATTTGCACTTGTAGATCAATTGTAGAGACAAAAACTCGAACAATGTTTCAAATGCCTTTTTTTCTGCACTTGTTTCAGTAGATGACATAACAACAATTAGGTCTACCACATTTTGAGATCTTAGATTAAATGTGTATCTCTCGTAGAGCAGGTGTCGAAGCAAATACTTGAGGTATTTGCAGCATACAGACCGGAGTTTTAGTCTATCAGTTTGTGTGAACCAGTCCCATAGCGGCGATGCATAAAGCAGGCGAGGGAGAGCAACTGCTGCGTAAAGCTTCGCAAGAATATTCCTGTTTTAGCTAAATTTCAGAGAGACAAGCTTCCTGTAACTTGAGCAAATACTGTTGGTAATTTTCTCAATTATTAGTAAATTAGAACTTCTGATATCATGACCGTATGTTCTTCCCAGGTACTTCATGGGCTTTCTAGGGAAAAACTTTGTTTTTTCAGCCATCATATATGTAAGACCACTGCTTTACTGCCTGCTAGTCAAGGGACAAAATTCCAAGAACTCCGTCTTTAGTGACAGAGTCCGTATTTAGTGTTTTAAACTTTATTTACATGTCACTAAATCATTATTTTCTTCTGATTGTGACAATATCACTTTGCTTACTTTATTCCTATTATGTAAAGCACAAATATTCAATGACAAGTATCACAAATTCCAAGATGAAAATCTGGATTGGATCCATGTTTAGTGTCATAAAAACATCTATCCAAAGATAATAGCCTACTTTAAGAGCATTCACAGTTTACAGCAGTTGTGTAGACAGGTAATAACATGAAAGGTGATCAAAAGATTGTTGTGTTTCAATTTTTACAAGAGAAAAGTGTCATGAAATTCACGGAGTTATTTTCCGCTTATTTTTGTTCATTTTCATGGTGCAGCATGGCAACACTGTCCTCAAAAATCTTGTTTAAAGCTTTTTAGTTAAATATTTGTGTAATAATAAAACAAAAGACAATTCCGGGTTTTATGTTTGAATAAACCTAAGATAGGGCCAAGGTGCAACAAATGTTTTCAGTTTGATGGCCTTGGTACTTTAATAGCAGTAGTGTCGGTTGCTAAATTTTTGTAATGATAGTAATTAATGTTAATTAGCAGCAGTTATGTGGTCTTAGGAGCATTGGTGATATGAGTAGTTGTCTAAAGAGTAGGCCTGGTCAATACAAATATGGAAAGATTTTTCATGGCAGGAGTAGTTTTGGTTGAATTAGTAGTGGTAGCATTTGTAGTAGGAACTTTCTATTGTGCTTTGTCCTCAATTCTTAGGTCAAACTAATCTGCTAGAAAGTATTGTTTAAATGTCTGGTTTTCCAGCAACTTTCACACATAAACCTGTTTATTATTTAAGAATATGCCAAGTTAAATATGCAAGTTTGTGTAAATTGAGGATAGAGGTAGCAATCCCCCCTGCATTTAAGTGGAGTCTGGATCAAACAAATTGGTAACACAATTTAACTAACTAGGGGCCCTTAGCAATGCAAACCAAAGCTTTAAAGCATAATTTTGATGTCCATTACAATATACATGTATATACTATTTGAATATTGTTTAATGTTGATTCTAACCTCTATAAATCTATTAATTTAACTCATCAAGGCTTAGTAGTATAAAAAATATAGTATACATTTTGAAAGTGGGACCAAAAACTCCCAAAAGAGGTAAAAAATTTATAAAATTTGATATGCCTGAGAGCACTAAAACAGAGCAAAAACCTGGTTAACAGATGTATCTTTATCCAGAGATGATCCTATTGAACCAGTGGTCATAGCTTATTGAGAGAGGACTCTTTGGAATGAATTATAAATATCTAGTGGCCTTTTTTATCTATATAAGAGATGACGCTACAGCAAAATGCTTGTTTCTGCCCTTTTTTCCTCTGAAAAATTGGACCAGCTAGAGACAAAATATTATCAAGTAAGAACTCAGAGATAGTCAATTTACTTCAAACTATCAAAATTCTATTTAGATAGCCTCCCAGATTTCAGTTGTTTCGTTTTTTTTTGCAAGAAAAAACTAACAATCAAAGCCATGGGATTCTAGAATCACAAGTCAGATGATTGATTTTCAGAAGTCATTCAAAAAAATGAGTTTTCTGATTTTTAATTTCTAAGACATTTCTAAATTTTTTATGCCTTAACAGGTGAAATTCTTATGTGTGATTTTGACAGTTCTATTGCAATGACAAATAAAAATCGTAAAACGAGGTGATTAAATTTAACCTAATCAGACAGTGTCCTTATACATGAATATGATAGTACTATAAAAAACAATGACAGCTTGTTCAACGATGGATTAAAAATGAAAACACTTGGCTATGACAAAAAAATGGTTTGCTCAAATTTTCATTTTCAAAAATCGGTGGTTTTGTCCCCTTGGCTCAGTTTCGACGCTCGAACTATAAAGACCCAAGAATCCTTTTATTCTTTGGTTAAAAAATTTATACCATCAAAGGCTCAATATTTGAGAGTCAGGAAACAGAGTAGCTGGATTACCCTGGTCAAGGAGAGAATTGAGTTGTCTTTCTGGTCCAGACAAAAATGATGAGAGATAGGCTGTCCACTTGGAAAAACTTATAGAAAGACCACGAGCCAACGACCAAGGAAATGTACGTGATGCTCCCTTGTTTCGCCTAGAGATCGAAAAAGACCTGCTAAGCTCTGGAGATCATGTATGTAGCAAAACAGCGTAGGAACAGATGGCCTCCTGGCATAGCTGGCATCACTATGCAAATGTTGAAGTATTTGATAATAACATGTCTCACTGTGTGGCTTGTTGTTTTCACCAGTGTGTGGAATTTAGGAAAGGTCTTCCATGTATAGATCAAGGGAATTTTGGGGAAATTCTTCAAAATAAGAGACACGTTGGTGCATGGTAATTGGATATTTTCAACCCTTTGTCAGTACTGTGCAGACTATTGACTTTGGTTGTATTGCAACAGTTAAGAGGTGCACATGATTCACACCTCCAAGAAAAGTAGCTTATTTTTGGAACCGGTGGATTGTGCTGATAATTTGGTATTTGCACTGAGAATGCTGATCGATGAATCAAAATAGTAGAATAAAAAGCTTCGTCAATACTTGGACCGCCCTTGGATACGGTTTTTGAAGGCAAAGTGCCTCATCAAACTTGGTTTCTTGAATTTAGAATCATGGCCCAACTATCAAAGACAGAACAGGGTATGGAGAAAATGGGTAATTATGGCCTGGATATACTTGTGTTCTCTGAGGTCTGTTGGACTAGAGCAGGCAAACAAAACCTGGATATATGGTTTACTGTAATGTATAGAGGCCTCGAGAAGACAAAAGTAGCGGGCGTGGTCGTAATGCTTTCTAAAACAGCCTGAAAAGTGTTGACAAAATGTCCGATTTGCAGGTAATAGCGCAAAGGTAACCATAGTTGCTTGTTACGCACCTACAAGCGACGCTGACGACGCGTTGAAGGACAGCTTCTATAGCACCCTTAAATCAGTGACAAAAACATTTCCAGTCATGACTTAATCTGTTTTGGAAGGGAATTTAACGTCAAAATGGAGAATGATAGATCTTACTGATCAGAGATCCTTAAAAATGAAGGGAATGACGAAATGAAAGAAAATGGAGTGCTGCTAATGGACTTTTAACTGACACATGGCATAATAATTGGGAACACCTTGTTTGCACGCAAAACAACCAATAAAAACTCGATGTTTCTCTAACGCGAGAACGTACAACCAAATTTACCACCTTTTGATCAACAGAAGTTGGAAGTCTGGTCTGCAAAATATGAGAGCTTTCAGAGGTGCTGAGGTGACTCTGATGACGTGGTAATGATAGTAAGGATATCACAAAGCTAACGGTCATGAAAAATACCCGACCCAAAGTAAACCCAATACTTCGAATCCTTGAAGCTTCCCACTGCGGCATTACGAAATGAGTTTTTTCGTTATGTTCTCTAACAAACTTGAAGCCCTCGCCTTAGATGATGACCATGATGCGAGTCTAGAGTCAACCTGGAACACCATAAAGGAGGTTTGCAATCAGACGGCTGCTGCTACGGTTGGTTACGTTATAAGAAACCAAAGACCAGTGGCGATCAGAGAGAACCTGGAACCTGATTGGTGAGGGGCGTAACTTAAAGCAACATTTCCTAAACGGTGGTGAAAACAGCAAAATAGCTCTGAAAAACCGACTCTACAAAGACTTGGATAAACAAGTCGAAAGGAGCGCAAGGGAATGGGAGATAAACACAACGTTTTGGACAGAAAAACTGCCATGACTGAGGAATCAGCGGAACCTGGTAACTTTCGAACAGTATTCAAGATTACCAATGAAATTGTGTTAAAAAGCCGAAATGTAAACGGACTAGTCAAAAAAACCAAGTGGCAAAATTGTCTCCAGACCCATCAGAAATTCCCAAAGTATGGGCCTTCCATTTCGAAAAGATTTTGAATAGACCGCCCCCTTCGGATCCATTAGATATTCCTGCTACTTACTTTTTGAGTCTACAAGTCAGTATCGAGGAATCTTCTGATTCAGAAGTCTGATAGGCAGCCCTCAAGCTGAGGAATGACAAGCAGCAGCAACTGATAGAATAATAGACGAGAAGCCTGTACGAATGTTTGACATAGACTCTTTGCTAGTATCTGGAACTCTGAAAAGGTACCCGTAGAATGGACAAAAATACTCTCATCAAACTTTTCAAGAAAGGAGATGCGAAAAACTCTGACAACTGGAGGGGCATTAGTGTCCTATCTATTCCAAGTAAGCTTTTTTTTTACAGACTATTTTCCAGCGTGTCTAGACAGAACTCAATAAATACTTGCGGGACGAACAGCACGGTTTCTGGCCATCCCTTTTTTGTAGTGATCTCATCTGCACATTACGGATGATGACTGAAGGGTGCCATGAATGACTAGAAAAAACGTATCTGATTTTCGCAGACTTCGAAAAGCCTTCAATTCCGTCGACCAAGGTACGCTTTTGAAAATCCTGAGATATTATGGAGTCCATGGCAAAAAAGTATCTCTAATTGTTGCGTTATATGAAAATATAGAATGCTGTCTTCAGATCCAAGTAGGGAACACCATATATTCCACATCATATCTGGTGTAAAACAGGGCTATGCTATGCTAGCTGACTTGACCTCAAAGTTAAAGTAGAGAAGACAAAGGACATGGCGACAACATATTTTCCCTGGATATAAAGTGTGGAGACTCAACTGTATAGCAAGTCATAGAGTTCAAACACCTCGGCAGGCGAGTGAAAATATCAGGATCAAGTGAGCAGAAATTGTATCTAGGAATAGGGCAAGACTGTTCAAGTAGGGTTCTAAACCCCATGCTTTCTAAAAGCCAGAATATAATTTGTACTTTACTGAAAAAAAGTTCAAATGAATTTACTGAAAAAAAAATGTGCATTATCAGTTTAATATACATATGCTGATATTTATTCCTTAAAGTCTTAAATAATTTTTGATTTCTTAAAGTTACAAAAGTGAAAGCATTTAAAACAATTTTTTTTTTTAGTAAAGAACAAATTATATTCTGGCTTTTAAAAAGCATGGGGTTTAGAACCCTACTCATAATAATTTCTGTTTGTTTTGGTTTTATTTATTTATTGATTTTTTTTTTTGTTGTAGTTGTATGCTTGGTAGATTATTTGATTCTATTTTTGTTCATTTTTGGTTTAATGGAGTTCTTCACTTTTTTTGAAAAATTTATTTTGTGAAAAAGTTTTTTTAATTAATTTCTGTTCGTTTTGTATTGACATACTATTTTAAAATCTCAAATATATGTCACAATTTCTATTAGATGCATTTCGGGACAATACGACGTGTGTGTGTGTGGAGGGGGGGGGGGTGATAGCTGCCCTCCGATCACTGACTCTCAAAAAGAGCACTAGAGTATCTGATTACCAATCCAATGAGCCCCCTCCGAAGTTTATTTTTATAAAAACCTTAGGCCTATATGTCCCCAGGGCATAACTTACAACCCTTTGCCCTGAGGGCTGGGGGGATTTTTTTTATCCTCTAAAACATAATTTCCAGACCTTTCTGATACACTGAACAAAATGGCTATCCCAAGATTTTGATTATAAGTGTTTGGAGAAATGATGGGCATGGGGGGGGGGGACATTTGCCCTCTGATCACTTTCGACTAATAAAAAAGGCACTAGTCCTCTCAATTTCCAATCGAATGGGCCCTTTTTGAAGCTTCTACGACAAAGTTTTCTATAAAAACCTTATATACCCCAAGGGCATTACTTAGGACCCTTGTCCTGAGGGCTATGGTGGGAGGGTTGTCATCCTCAAAGACATAATTTCAAAACCTTTCAACTACGTTGAACAAAATGGCCATATCAAAATGTTTGGGGAAATGATGGGCATGGGACGGGGGTGATTCTCCCTCCGATTACTTTCGACTACTAAAAAAGACAATACCCCTCTCAACTTCCGATCCAATGACCCTTTTTGAAGTTTTTACGACATCACTTTCTATAAAAACATTATATGCCCCCAGGGCATAACTTACAATCTTAGCCCTGAGGGCTGTGGGGGGGGGGGGGTGTCATACTCAAAAATATAATTTATGGACCATTTAACTATGTTCAACAAAATGGCTATATCAAAATGTTGATCGGAAACGTTTGGGGAAATGCTGGGCGGGGGGGGGGGCATTCTCCCTCCGATCGCTGTTGACTATTAGTAAGGGCACTAGCCATCTCAATTCCCAATTGAATGAGCCCTTTTTGAGGTTTCTAGACAACGCATTCTATAAAAACCTTATATGCCCCCGGGGCATAACTTACAACCTTAGCCCTGAGGGCTGTGGGGGGGGGGGGTCACACTCAATAACATAATTTCTGGACCCTTCAACTACGTTCAACAAAGTAGCTATATAAAAATGTTGATTGGAAGTGTTTGGGGAAATGATGGGCGTAGTGGGGGGGGGGCATTCGCCCTCCAATCGCTTTTGACTATTAATAAGGGTACTAGCCCTCTCAATTCCCAATTGAATGAGCCCTTTTTGAAGTTTCTAAGACAACGCTTTCTGTAAAAACCTTATATGCCCCAGAGCATAACTTACAACCCTTGCCCTGAGGGCTCTGAGGGGGTTATCATCCTCAAAGACCCAATTTCCAAAACTTTCAACTGCGTTGAACAAAATGGATATCTTGGAATTTTGATTGCATGTGTTTGGGAAATGGTGGTGTGAGAGGGGGGTTAATTGCCTTCCAATCACTTTCAACTATTAAAAAGGGCACTAGCCTTTTTAATTTCCAATTTAATGAGCTCTCTTTGAAGTTTTTATGACAATGCTTTCTATAAAAACCGTATATGTCCCCAGGGTATAACTTACAACCCTCGCCCTGAGGGCTGTGGGAGTTTGTCATCCTCAATGACCTAATTTCCAGGACTTACAACTACGTTGAATAAAATGGCTATCTCAAGATTTTGATTGGATGTGTTTTGGGAAATGGTGGGCGTGAGAGGGGGGTTAGTTGCCCTCCAATCACTTTCGACTATTAAAAAGGCCACTAGCCCTTTGAATTTCCAATTGAATGAACCCTTTTTGAAGTTTCTACGACAACGTTTTCAATTAAAACCTTATATGCCCCCAGGGCATAAATTACAACTATTGCCCTGAGGGGTTTGGGGAGAGTGTCTCCTCCTCAAATACATAATTTCTAGATCTTTCAACTATGTTGAACAAAATGGCTATATCTCAAAATTTTGATTGGATGTGTGTGGGGAAAGGGTGGGCGTGGAAGGGGTGTTAGTTGCCTTCCTATCACTTTTGACTATTAAAAAGGGCACAAGCCACTCCAATTTCCAATTTAATGAGCTCTTTTCGAAGTTTCTACGACAATTCCTTCGATACGAAGAGCCCTGATCTAAGACCAACCAAAAAAATTAATAATACATTGTGCCAACATCGTTCTTTACTTAGGCAGCGCTATTGCGCTGCCTATGATTATAATGGACGATGTATTGAGAATCAACCCTGGATATGGCTTAAAAGCAAGCAGTACGCGGCTTTCCGGCTTAGACTTTGTCAATGACGTAGTCTTGCTGGATGAATCTAAAAAGAGGTTGCAGCAGTGAATTCATGGGATCATAGACAACGCAGAGAATGATCGATTGACCATTAATGGAGAAAAGTTAAAGAACATTGTTCATCACAACAATACCGCTTGTTGACATTGCAAGAATAAATATTTAGAACAGGTCAAGGAGTTCAAGTACCTTGATAATTGGATTGATTGTGGTGGCTAAATAATGACTCAAATAAAACTTAGAATTGTGAAGTCAACTTGAGCCTTCAATAGATTAAAGCCTGTTTAACAGAATGACGGCTGTTTGGAAGAATAATAAATACCCGCTACGATTGAGGTTTGTCTCTTTAATAGCGAAGTACTCTCCATGCTCTTTTATACTAATGAGTGCTGGAGAATGACCCAGGAACTCGAAAAGAAGATTCCCTCAAGTGTAAATATGTGCCTGGGAAGAATTCTAAATATAAGCTGGCAACAAAGAGTCTGCAATTCTGAAATTCATTGTGGAGTGGGTCAGCCTTTTGTTGCTGCATTTCTAAGGAAGAAGAGGTGAACATATTTGGGACAATTTCTTCGTATGCTACAAAGCCACCATCATCAGACAACTTATGGTTGGACAACAGATGGTGAAGAAGACGAGGTCGTCTAAAAAAAAACCTTACAGTCAACTTATGATGGAGATCTAAGGACGGCTGAGACCTCATTAATACTGAATTCTGAGGTTGCTACCGCTACGGCACGACTTCGGCACTACTGTAGAGGCTTCATCGACGCGCTCTGCACTGTTAGTGGCTCTGGAGGAACTAAGGTCTAAGGTTGGGTAAGGTCAGACATTAAATGTTGAATATATATTCAACATATTTTGTTTAGGGTAGTCTTCTTATCATTTAAGACCATTTCCAAAAGGATCCCGGAAAAATCCTGAGCCAAATTTTCTTATCAAGTTCTGTATAAAATAAACGACATGAAATGAAAGGCACTGTATACGCGTAAAATTAGAATTTGACTAGATTCATTCTTATTTACTGAAAGATAGCAGCATAATTTTTTAGCAGATTAACTCAACCGCGATATTAAAATAAATTCTTTGAAGCTAACTTTTTAACACTTCACAAATTATACTGTATATAAGACGCGCTTATTATCTTATATTTCTTTTTTCACTGCAGGTAAGAACTCTGCAGTTTTCTTAGGGCTTTTTTTCAATATATGCTTTTCATTTCAGTTTTTCAACCGATTTTCAAGTGCATAGAAATTGGCTTGCTATTACAAAAAGCCTTCCATTAGAAAAATGGTATTATGACAATACTTCAGTGTGGACTCTTGACTACCCTCCCTTTTTTGCTTGGCTCGAATACATTCTTTCCCAGATGGCTGTGTTTTTTGATCCAGAAATGGTGAAACTGATTAACATCGACTACAAATCTGAAGCAACCATAATTTTTCAGAGATCGTCGGTGATTCTCTTGGATTTTGTGTACTACTATGGTGCTTATCTGTGAGTATACCATTTATATTCTTTTAAGTGGAATTCTAACGGCCGTGCTAATAGGTGCTTTTGAAGTCGTCGTTTTAGAGTGTTAATACCACAAACACAAGCCTACAACGACAGTTCTCGCGACGATTTTGGATGACCTCTTCCTGGACTGGAGGAGGGTGTTGTCATGAGTCTGAAACTGACAAGAGTGTGTTTTTTAGTATTCTGAGGGAATTTCAGACTAATCTTAGAAGCCTTAGGAAAGGAGTGCTTTCCTCTATCCTCTGTGAGGGTAGGTACGATTGGCTTTTTCATGCTGTTGTTGAAGATCTAAAGACATTCCTCAGGTCAACAGACTTTCCCCACGCTTGAACTCTGTTTGATGGTTGAACTCTGTTAGAAATCTCAATTTTCATAAGGTGCCCGATTAAAATTGTATTCAACTAAATCATTCTCACTACAGCACATTTTCATATCATTGAATGGGACTTGGAATCATATTACCTGATCAAGTTAACCACCAGAGAGGTTTTACAAAGCAAGTCTTGTTTTGTTTTTTTTTAATTTTATAAGATTGTATTACAAATATGATTATGTATTCTTTCTCTAGATAAAGCAAGGATTGCTGGGAAGCATGACGATTGTTCCAATTCAAATTCTGGGAGGTCAGAGTGCTTTTGCTTCGTATGCCGGCAGTGATTGGAAGGCATCCAGCCCCTCTTCCGGACCCTTTTTAGCCTCTGGCCTCTCACTGCCTCCCCCCCCCATGGTGTCAAATCAAAGTTGATAGATAGTCATTTTGATCAAAATAAGCAAAAGCTCCAGTTAATATGCCTTCAGGGATGACATGATCCAAACTACCCCAGGAGTTAAGTCTTAAATGATGCGACTTGCCTAATTGTTCACGAAAAGGCTTTATAGTAAAAACAAGGCGGCCATGTTTAGTCCTTGACTGTCCAATTGGTTTGTGACAATCCGATTTTAGAGATCGTCCTTGGACCAGAAGGACGTCACAATTTTTTCGGATTGGAGATGATGGGCGTTTAGGGGCCCGAAAATAGGTGGAACAAGCTTTTGTGTCTAATCGCTTTAATGCTCACATTTGTAAGTTCCGGGGCCAAACAGACCCAATTGTACATAACAAATGTTAGATCAGGGCACAAGCCCATTCAAAATGAGACAATTTTTTTCTCCAATTTGCTTGAACGTTATACCCTTAAGTCCTTAGGCCAAGGAAACCCAATGCGCCAAAAAAAAAAAAAAAAAATTAGAAAAAATACTCTTGGTTCGCCCAAACATGCGGCTAAAATACCCTACTTTTTTCGAACAGCTGAAGACATTCATGATTAAGTTCCTGGGTCAAAATTTCTGTAGAGTCAAGTGAACCCTTATATAAAAATCATTTTTTACAGTTAGAAACTTAAAAACTTACCTTTTAGTTTCTTTTGTTTTGCTTCGTTTTCAGTGGTGTCAGTGATGAAGCCAATCCACGAAAATCTTGTGGGACGGGGGAAAGATGTTTTCAATTTTATACAGGTATAAAACAAAATGTATTTTTTTAATTTAGAGGGGAATCCCCATTGACGCCAATGAATGGTGTCCATCCCAGTCTTGCCGTATAATATGCCCTTTATTTAAAAACTAAGATCATGTCTGCTTATATGATGAGAGAAGGGGGTCCAGCTCATACTGGTTTTAAGTAGATTTAAAAATTATATGTCTTTATATGCACTTTTTCCATTTGACCTCCGTCTAAGCTTAAGGTTCAGGATACAATACTTAACTTGGGTCTTTTTGGCTGGGAAGTAAAACACTAAGGTGGGATGCGTCTTGAGGGGATTTCACCCTTTTATCGTAGTGTTTCAATATTTGTATGCAAACTATGTTGCATGGGTAGTTCGAATCTTAATAAAAATGACATATTTCGAATTAATTAAAAACAAAATCTTTTTCACTGTGTATCATCTTCAAGTCTGAATTTTTAAGTTGGCTTACTGGGAGAACAACGGCGCTTTACTCGTTGTTTACTACTGTTAACGATAAAAGTTGTATGGGCATCTAAATAGATTGATAACTTTACTCAGGAGAAGCAATTCATTAATAAGTTCAAATAGCAAAAGTAAATATATCAAGGCTTTATGGCTGGCAATGCCGAGAGGAAGAAAAAGAAGAAGGGGAAACAACACAACACTAAGAGGTAATGACAAAGAGCCTCTCACCATTGATTACTCGCCGAAAACTTAGCGAGATCAAAGTACTGTGTCCAATAAACAACAATACAAACATACATTTCTGACTTGGCCCATAGAAATCCATCGCATTGAGGCAAAAAAGAGAAAAAAAATCCAGAAATCATAAATGTTTTTTTGAAGTTTTTTTTTTGTTTTGAAGGCTCCATACGAATGACACATTTTAGCTAATTCAATCAGAGTATTCATGCCGGCACGAGAGGCAATCTGAGGAATGAAGTCTGATCTGACTGATTGAATGAAGAGAATTGGAATAATTCTCTCAGGGCCCTATCGAGGATTTTGTTTCCCGGGGATGGGGAGTTACAAAAGGATTTTTTTCCGTGGGGAGGGTTAAAAAACTTGCAAAAAGGCATCAAAAATTTGTTTAAATTAATTTTTTTTACGTTTTTAAGAGTCGGAAAAACATTTCGGGGGGGATAAATCCCCCTAACCACCTCTACAAAACCCCCCACCCCCTGGATACGGCCATACTTACTATATTTATGTATACAACCTCTGTTTACTTTTAGAGTCTGCTCATCGTTCATGCCAGTAGATACCAGAAACAGCCAAGCTATCCTCCACAAACGTGATTGCTTTTTATTTTGTTAGCTTCCAATCCTGGTTTATTTATGGTTGATCATATTCACTTCCAGTACAACGGATTTTTATCAGGACTTCTATTTATATCAATAGCCCATATAAGACAGGCAAGTGTTTTTTTTTAGTTTGATTCTGTTCGCACTTGCTTTGGTTAATCGCTATTCAGGAAAACTTGGTTTAAATTCTTGTGAAATCAAAACATCAAGTCAATAGAATATGACTAATGCTTAGTCGGATAAATAAAAGTCTAGTTTATCCCCTCTTCTAAGCAAAAGACTATACTAAAAAAAAAAAAAAAAAAAAAAACTACTTCATCTATCTATAAAATTCCGAAAACATATCCTCTATCAACTGCAACAAACTAATATAAACTGCTAAACCTTGCAAGAAAATATTACGAAAAGATTTTAAAAAAAGAAAAAGAAAGGAAAAAGAACGAGGAAACTCAAATCCGTGAAAAACTATTATAGCATAGCATCTGCAACATATACACACAATATGTTTAGTACATACTGTAAAGAACATGTAACTTCCCCTCCTTAAAATCCTGGAGTATGCATATTTCTTTCAGCTTTAGCTCAAATCCTTTCAAAAATTTAGTGCCAACCGTAACACCCCAAACTTCTGTCAGGAGCTGAAGAGGAATATTTTGTGTCTGAAATCATCGTAACCTTGGAATTCAGCGTTTCTGATATATTGCTGCCCTTTCTACTTGATTTTTCTAAAAGAAACTCAAAGACCACGTTTCTTGTCATACCTTGAATTCAATTTTTGATCCCTTTAATACCATATAACTACTATCGGGGATTGACCAACTACCTTAAACGCTTTCTTTGAACTCTAGCCGCCTACCCGAGGAGCATCCTTGGGGATCAGTAATAGTAGCAGTAGAGACCCTGAAAGTTTCAAGTTAATACCCATAGCTGTTCCTAAGATATTGCAGGTACGCCTTTTTGATAACCCGATGCATCTATTGTCTTCGGTTTAGATCAGCATCACGCTAAACTATCCCTGGAGTTTCACCTTAGTCCCCTTAGCCTTTTTGGACACACCTAGGATCAAACATTCCTCCTTGTCTAATGAAAAATCATAGGCAGCGCGATTGCGCTGCCTAAGTAAAGAACGATGTGGGCACAATGTATTATTATTTTTTCCTCCATACCCGGGCACTTTGTTGTTCGAAGGAGTTGTCATAGAAACTTCGAAAAGAGCACATTTGATTGGAATTGGACTGGCTAGTGCCCTTTTTAATAGTCGAAAGTGATTGGAGGGCAACTAGTCCCCCCCCACGCCCATCATTCCCCCAAACACATCCAATCAAAATTTTGAGATAGCCATTTTGTTCAGCGTACTTGATTTCCAGACAGAAAATATCTTTTTTGAGGAGGACACTCCCCCACAACCCTCTGGGCAAGGGTTTTAAGTTATGCCCTGAGGGCATATAAGAACGATGTTAGCACAATGTATCATTTATTGTTTTTTTCCTTTAGAGCAGGGCACTTCATAGGGAAGGGGTCATCGTAGAAACTTCAAAAGGGGCTCATTCGATTGAAATTGAGAGTTCTAGTGCCCTTTTTAATAGTCGAAAGTGATTGGAGGGCAACTAGCCCCCCCCCCCCACGCCCATCATTCCCCCAAACACATCCAATCAAAATTTTGAGATAGCCATTTTGTTCAGCGTAGTTGATTTCCAGATAGAAAATATGTTTTTGAGGAGGACACTCCCCCAAAACCCTCAGGGCAAGGGTTTTAAGTTATGCCCTGGGGGCATATAAGGTTTTTATAGAAGGCGTCGTCGTAGAAACTTCAAATCAGGCTCATTCGATTGGAAATTCAAAGGGCTAGTGCCCTTTTTAATAGTCGCAAGTGATTGGAGGACACCTAGCTCCCCCCACGCCCATCATTCCCCCAAACACATCCAATCAAAATTTGGAGATAGCCATTTTGTTCAGCGTAGGCTAGTTGATTTCCAGATAGAAAATATGGTTTTGAGCAGGACGCTCCTCCAGAACCCTCAGGGCAAGGGTATTAACTTATGCCCTGGGGGCATATAAGGTTTTTATAGAAGGCATTGTCGTAGAAATTTCAAAACACGCTCATTCGATCAGAAACTCAAAGGGCTAGGGCCCTTTTTAATAGTCGAAAGTGATTGGAGGGCACTAGCCCCCCCACGCCCATCATTCCCCCAAACACATCCATCAAAATTTTGAGATAGCCATTTTGTTCAGCGTAGTCGACCTCCAGATATAAAATATTTTTTTGAGGAGGAAACTCCCCCACAACCCTCAGGGCAAGGGTTTTAAGTTATGCCCTAGGGGCATATAAGGTTTTTATAGAAGGCGTTGTCGTATGACTTCAAAACAGGCTCATTCGATTGGAAATTCAAAGGGGGTAGTGCCCTTTTTAATAGTCGAAAGTGATTGGAGGGCAACTAGCCCCCTCCCCCCTCGCCCATAATTTCCCCAAACCTATCCAATCAATATTCTGATATAGCCATTTTATTCAGCGTAGGCTAGTTGATTTCCAGATAGAAAATATGTTTTTGAGGAGGACACTCCCCCACAACCCTCAGGGCAAGGGTTTTAAGTTATGCCCTGGGGGCATATAAGTTTTTAATAGAAGGCTTTGTCGTAGAAACTTCAAAACAGGCTCATTCGATTGGAAATTCAAAGGGGTAGTGCCCTTTTTAATAGTCGAAAGTGATTGGAGGGCAACTAGCCCCCCCACGCCCGTCATTCCCCCAAACACATCCAATCAAAATTTCGAGATAGCCATTTTGTTCAGCGTAGTTGATTTCCAGACAGAAAATATGTTTTTGAGCTGTCAAACGTTCTTCACCGGTTGTATTTCGTAGCCATGTCTTAAGCCGTCGCATGGTAGAGAAAGTCCTTTCCGGTGTAGCAATTGAAACAGGCCAAGTAGCTATAATTGTAAGAAGGCGGCTGATGTTTGAAAGAAATCAGCATTGCACGTATCACGTGCAGCCAAAGCCGAGAGTGGTCGTTCTTTGTTGTTAACGTTCTGCCGCTTCGTTTTCCATAATTTCAGTTCGTGGCTTAGGGCATCTGGCTCTGGTAAAAGGTCGGAGTAAATATCAGTATTCTCACTGATTTCTGCGTCAGACAAGTTTCTTTTGTCTAAGTTCGCAGGTATGAAGCCGTTTAAAGTTGACAAAATTGTACGATGCACCGTAAATCTCTCCTTGAGTTCTGACATGAAGTATTTCCATGAATGGAATGTATATGGAAGCTCTGTACGCTTCTTTCGACGAACCGATGTCATAGTGGTCGTTTCGACGACGACCAACTCTTGGAAACGTCAATTCTATCTTCAGATCTCTGGCAAAATCTTCAATTTTTGAATACAACGAGTCGAACGAAGAATCTGCGTCTTCGCGTAGGCCCACAACTGTCTGCACCACAGTTTCAACGTGTTCGCATGCAAGCGCCAAGTCACAGTCAACAGCTTGAAGAACCTTACACAGCGGCAACGTAAGACCAAAGAGTTCTTTTGCTACGAATAAACTGGTCAGTAACTGTCCTTACTCCATTGAGCTTGCTAACTGATGGGCCTTTGCGGAAGTCTCATCATTCGCGTTTCCTTCTTGAAGCTCTTCCAGTGCTTCTAAAATTGGCTTATAGAGCTCCACAAGGTGGTTAACGGCATCGTGCCTCTCCACCCACTGTGTTTCACAAAGGGTAATGAGAGTAGTTTTTCTAGATTCTGGCATGTATTGTCGAATTCTGTCTTTGAGTACCTTGGTACGGGAGGGGGATGAGCCAAAACAAGTTGCAGATCAGAGAGATTGTCCCAAAACACGTTTTCATGACTGGAATGGAGCAAGCTGAAGCGATCGCCAGGTTGAGTGTATGTGCTCCACAGTGGACATAAATTGCTCATGGATGGTGCTGTCTAACCCAAGCTTGAGTGCCTCTCAGGCGCCCACTCATAGCAGCTGCTCCGTCATATCCCTGTCCTACAAGCTTGCTCAAATCCAAACCATGATTTTTCAAGGTTTCTAATATTGTGGTGGCCAGACCTTGTCAGAATAAATCTGATACAGAAACAAACCAAGAAAATCTTCGCGCAAAGCTCTGTTTGAAACATACTGAATACAAATAGACAGCTGCTCTGTGCTTCTTATGTCCGAAGCTTCATCCGCTACATTCGAATAGCACACACTTTCATTTACCCTTTTAACAATATCAGCTTTGATCATCTTTCCACAAACACCAATAAGCTCATTTTGCACTACTGGGGACAGATACATCCCATTTCCCACACTTTTTTCAATATGCTTTTTTAGCTCGTCATCACCATATCGCATTCTCATTCTCAAAAGAGCACGGAAATTTCCATCGTTTAAAGCTGGTTCTTTTTCTTCGGGACGCAGAGGACCGTGATCATTCGTAACACGAAGGGCTAGCTGCTGTCGACCACAAAAAAAAACAATAGTTTTTTTACAACCCATTTTAGTCCCATGCGATTTTCGTTTGCTTGAACTTTTCGAGCATCATCTAACTTGAAGAGAATATTGTCTTGCTTGCCTTTCTGTACGGCTACAAAGCCCTCCGCAAGTACAGCACTTCCTATGTGGAAATTAAATTTACTGTGACAAGCGAAAACTTCAATCGCGTCTTTCCACGCTTTAAATGGTTTTAGGACCAGTGCTCCAAGCCTTTGGTTATTTCCTTTACCGGAGCATTCAGCTGCAAAGATTACACAGTATTTGTAGAAAACCACTCTTAAATTCATCCGAGTACACAAGCCACGGAAAACGAGCCAGCCAGCTTCGCTGAAACCTTAAATTACGTTTGCCTGAGGCTGGAAACGAGTAGCTCTCGTCTGGCAGCCACGGAGATTCAAGTAACTGCAACTTCGTAGTAATGTCTAAATCACAGGCCCTGTTGACAGCTTGTCCAATGTCGTTCTGTGGGATCTGAAGATGGTTGCTGCCTTGGGAAGTCTCCTCCGTTGACGAGTCGTCATCCCAATTTCGTCATCTGACAATTCTTCTCAATTCCTCTTTGGTAACAAGATGTGAGGGTTTTAGTTTTACATAATTTTTCTTAATCAGAAACTGGTCTTTTACCCTAACGTACCGGTTCTGAGATTCACATTCCGGCTCTGGTTGCCGGGTATCCAAACTTTCTATTGTGGGCCTTTTCCCTTGAAAGTATCGAATTAAATCGTTATCCGCTTGTCGCTTCCTCATTGTTTCAGTGTTAGATTCAAACTGACCTGGGATTGGATTGCACCAGTTAAGAGAAGGCTGAACTGAAGGAGAAGATATGCTGCCTAATCCTAATAATTGACTCTATTGTTCACTCAAGCTAAGCCGGTAATTACAGTGACCTTGTGATTGGGAAGCTTAAAATATGCGAGTTTCATAAAGAGGGTCAAAGTGTTGAAAAAAGTAATTTTCTCGGAAATTTGGGTGGGGGGGGGGGGGGGTTCAAACTCCCTACCCCCCCCCTGAATACGGCCTTGCCCTTAGGGGTTCGTAAGTTATTGCAGATACGCCTTTTTGATAACCTGGATGCACACAGTATCTTTTGATTTAGCTCAACGTCCCCCTAAACATTCCCTGAAATTTCACCTTAATGCCTTTTGGCTTTTCGGACAACCCAGGGTCAAAATTACCTTTTTCCTAATGATAAATCCTATATCTGGTGGGAAAATTGCATTATTTACAGCCCTTGCCCCGTGGACTGTGGGGGAAATGGCATTTCCATAGGCATAGTTATTAGACCTTTTCACTCTTTTGAACAAAATGACTTTCTCAAAATTTTGGTGAGTTTTTGGGGTGGGGGCATCTAAAAAGGGTCAGGGAGACTGAATTTCCTCCGATCACCCTTCAACACCCCCCCCCCCCCCAATATGCCATGAAAGTTTCAATTTTATACCCTTCAGCCGTTCCTTATATATTGCTGATACGCCCTTTTAACAACCAGTATGCACAAAGTGTGCTTTTGATTTTGCTTCATATTCCCCTCAAAATTTCCTGAAAGTCTTACCTTAATACCCTAAGCCTTGTTCGGGCCCCAGGATCAAACATGCTCACTTTTCCCAATTAAAATGTTATATGTAAACAATGGGCTACGTGCATCTTAAGAAATGGCGTAGGAGGGAGTTGATTGCCCCACGATCATTTTTGACTCTTAAATTGAGCACTAGAAGTTTCAATTTCCAATCAAATTAACCCCTTCCGAAGTTCTTATGACCACCCCTTCTATATGAAGTGGGTAGTGGGGAATAAAATAATTACATTGAAGCCTTATGGCTCTTTACTATAGACAACATTAGAACGTTGCCTCTGAAAGAATTTTTTCATGCTGTTTTACTGTAACTATTAATGTGTCAAATTGATGTTTTTTATTAGTAACTTGCGTCATTCAAGGGTGATTTCAGTGAATTAACCGTCTCAAGTATCTCTACGAACGAAATTATTTTTGCACAAGATTATGATGCATGATAGTTTTATTAGACGATGTGGATAATTTCTCACCCACATCTTCAGCCAAAGCAAGTTTCTGTGCTAAGATGAACGTTCAATTACTACAGAGATATCATTCAAGAAACTGTTTTCTTTGCCTTGGGAGGGTGGCTATGGGCTCTAGTTGTGCCTCTATATACAATCATTAGGATGCAAAAAGGCAACCGAGGGAGAGCTTTGTTCCAACGGCTGATAGTCTATAGTTCAGTAGAAAATGGTTGGGACCTCAAAGTTTTTATTGATTCACCTGGGATTGATCCCCAGTAATTAGTAGGATCTCCACTAATTTGCTGGGGAAGCGACTGTAAAATCGAAAGTACTGGTATGGGAATTCTCTTGAAATGTGATGCTCAGTTACCTATAGCCAAGGGGTATTCCTCCAAAAAATTTGGACCTCTGTACTTTACAATCCCGGCTAGCAGGCTTCAAAGTTTCATGATTTGGGGATACAAATCTTCTTGGGTAAGCATCCCCACGCAATAAGAGTCCTAGAATCCTAGAGCAAAGTCCAAGCAATACCTCAACCAAGTCAGAGACGCTGCCGAACCTTTGGGCTTAAAGATAGATGCTATCAAAACAAAAAGTAAGGCGAACACTGAATCCCTTCGACCTACGATGTGACAACCCGAAAATGTCTCAAATATGGCTTTGCCAGCAGTACTGTTCTCGACTCAAGAAGAGGCTGTTTAAAAATAACGTCATCTCGACACTTTGCTATCATTCCGAAAACTGACATTTAGGCCAATAACTTGAAAAGAAATTCTCGTGTTCGAAAACATCTGTTTAAGACGCACTCATTTGTCCACCGGGCCCAGAAAGTAACAACGCTACTGTACGATAGAAGATGTATCAACTACTGATATTCGACATGATCAGATACTGGAAGCAGGGACGCCTTGGATATGTTATTTGCATACCCAAAACTCGACTACCAAAGGTTGTCCTCTGTTGGCAGCCACGCGGCACCAGATGTCCACTAGGTGCCCCAAGAACACCCTATGACGCAGCTACAGAACTGACCTTGCAACTGGAATGGCAAGATGTTTTGGTGGTAAAAGTGTTGAAAGGTAAGTGGCGACTCTTCTTGGATGACCTAAGAACCTTTGAAGCACAGGAAGGTCTAAGGTCGGGGTATTGGTCGAAAATTAAGGACCCTTTGTGGACCTTTAATCAGACAGATTGGGAATTTTCGCATGATTATGGTTCAACCAATGTGCAACATTACAACCTTTTTGTTAATCAGTGGGCGATGGGAAATGGGGGTATTCGAGGGGTCACTGATCCCCTTTGCTCTGCAATTATACATAGTGAAAGCTATTCCATTATTTCCTTTCAAACAAGGTGCATCACGTCTACCTTTCTGCTAAAAAGCTGGCGGTGAGAGGGTGGAGAGGGTGTTGAGTGAACCACGGGCCACTGTGTGCCTCCAATTATACGGATTGAAAGTCATCACGTGATTCTGCTTCAAATAAGGCATAACATACTTGCCTCTTTTCTAAAAAAATGGGCGGTTAAACGGGGAGATGGGGCGTTAGAGAGGCAGTGAGGAGTTATAACTAAGGTGTGGACTACCACAGCAAAATTTTGGTTACTTGGTTAGATTTTGAGCTAAGTCCGGATTTTCAGTCTGTATTATTGAAGCTGAAAGGGGGTTCCGTGGCTCCTTCGTCGACCTCCAGCCTTCAAAGCCCCTCAGACTACCAATATTTTAGCAGAAAGGTTTGTGTATTGTACCTCTGTGTTAATTACTGGCCATTATCGTTGCATGTTGCAAATTTGCGTTTAGCATGTTTTTCTTGTACTTTTCTCCTCTCATCTTTATTCTCTCCCCCTGCTTCGTCAGGTATGAGGTTTCGTTCCTCGTGATAGGTCTTGTGAGGACCAATGCTATTTTGATTCTCTTTGCCAAATGTCTAAGCTAGGAAAATAATCTATCCGTATTTGTACCAATCTGGGCATTAATCCCTTTTGCCATAAACCGTGTATTTTGTATTCTAAAATTAATTTCTTTTGAACATAAACACGACTTTAGCTGCCAGAACCTGTCGAATTTTCTATTACAAACACCACAACTTCTGGCTCACAGCCCAGTAGTACTCATTTTCTGGCCCTGTAAGAGACTAAATCTTTTAATATTCATTATCGAAATGCTTACTATATATCTACGAATGTATAGATATAAAGATGTTGTGGCTATTTTTCTTTTCTTTTTTAGGGTAACTTTTTAGCAAGTGCCTTTTGGTTTGCAGTCTTGTTGAACTTCAAGCATATATATCTGTATATTGCCCCTGCATATTTTGTATTCCTCCTTGTAGCATATTGTGGAACAGAAGACTTGTGCAACCTTTTAAAGAGGGTAGTGTACCTTGGAGGAATTGTTTCCTCAGTTTTTGCAGTATCATTTGCCCCGTTTGCGGACCATATCCTTCAGGTAAGCCATCCTTTAATCATATTTATAGTTGCACTTCCACAAAGAGACCCTCCTTCCTGAGATTTATCCGAGGTCTTCCCTAGGAGAATTGGAAAAATTTAGGTAAATTATTCATAAAAGGGCTTGGGAAAACAAAAGAAAGCCAATATTATTTTCAAAATCTACAAGCAAAAACATGCGCTTCTAAGACTGTGATTATATGAGAATTAGGATGGTCGAAAATACTTATGCCGAAACGAGTTCTGAAACATATTTTCCCAGTGATATCTCATATCTTGCTCTTTCTAATCAATTTGTCTTTTCAGAAAGGAATTGTTCTAAAGGAAAGCCGTATTATACTTTTGTATAAAAATGGAAATAAGGAAGAGATAAATAATTACTGCCCTATTTCAATTTTACCAGTTACTTCGAAGATTTTGAAAAAATAGTGCATGATAAAATTAGTAAATTTGTGGAAGAAAAAGGAATCATACCACCAGACCAATATGGATTTCGGAAGGGGTACTCGATGGACCATGCTATTAACTACTTTATTTGTAAAGTGAAAGAATTCTTAAATAAGGATTTTTACATCTCAGCTTTATTGACCTGTCGAAAGCTTTTGATATAGTAAACCATAATCTTTTACTTAGAAAGTTAAAGAATATAATTTTCCACCGTCGGTTGCTTGTTGGATTGAATCATGTCTATCGTATAGGTCATAAGCGGCCATGGTTGGATAGTTTGAGCAACTCCACAAGGGCGATTTTAGGGCCCCTTCTTAATCTTATTTATACCGCAGAAATAGGAAGTTTGATGAACGATTGTTTGACAATATCATTTGCAGATGACATGGTTTTGTTATTCCGAGCTTTAGCTGTTGAAACCCTTTTTAAAATCACGGAAAACATGTTAAATGATCCAATGAAATATACGACGAAGAGTAACTGTTTGTTGATTAATATTTAACGGTAAATTCTGAGCTAAGTTTAACAGTTGATGGATTTTTATAGATACGACTTAAAAATTCAAATACTTAAGTGTAATCATTGATGAATCTTTGTTCTTTTTTCTAACAAATTCTTTATTTGTATAAATTGCAAGAGGAGCTGGTATTCTGTAAAGGTTGAAAAATTTCTTGCCTCAAAAAGTTTGGGAGCTCTTTATTTGTTTCCTGTTTATTCGTATAATCAGTATAGTTGTCACGTTTGGGTTGATTCCTTCAACGGTATTTTAAAAAGAATTTAAACCGTACAAAATCGAGCTGTAAAGTCAATTTATTTTAATAAATTTAATACTAAAGAAGATTTTCTTAAATTTAAGTTACTAATAGTAAAACAAATTTCCCAGTTCCAAACTGTTGTTTTCTTGTATAAATACATGAATGGTCTAGCATCCCCAAGACTAACACAACTTGCCCTCTTTTATTTATCGACATATTATCACGCTTATCCAAAGTTTTTCTCTTATTACGGATATTTGTCATGCGCAAAGAGCAATTTTTTTTTCATAAAAACACGTTGGAGCAAAATTATGGAACAGAACATAATTTGCACTTTGCTGAAAAAATACAAATGAATGTGCATTGTCAGTTTTATATACATATACTGATATTTAGTAATCAAAATGTTAATATTATTTGATTTATTAAAGTTAAAAGTAAAAACATTTATATTTTTTCCAGTAAAGAGCAAATTATGTTCTGGCCTTGGGAAGGCATAGGGGGTTTTGAGCCCAACTTATGTTAATTTCTGCTCGTTTTGAGTTTGACTCGGTTATTTATTGTAATTTCTGTTGGTTTTGGGTTTCATTTATTTATCGATGCTGATTTGTGGTAGTTTCACGCCTGGTAGATTATTTGATTTTATTTTTGCTCATTTTTTGTTTAATGGAGTTCTTTACTTTTCTTTGAAAAACTTATTTTGTGGAAAAAGTTTTTTTAATTAATTTCTGTTCATTTTATATTGACATAGTCTTTTCAGAGAAAAACAAAATAATACTTTAAATCTTTTCGTTTTTTTAAGAATTTATAGTTTGGCCTGCTATTTGTATGCTGGAGAAAAATTTTCAGCAATTTTTAACAACATACACCCTCTTAAAAATCTGGACACAAATAGTAGTGTTTAATTTAGTTTCATACCTCCTCTAGTTGACCTGAAATGGAAAACTTGATGCCATTCGCAAAAAAAATCTGTTTACTTTCTTTGATAGCTTGGATACACTTACGCTATTTTGCTTTGGTTAAATTTTAAGAGCACAAGCAGCCGCGAAAGTTTCAACATAATACCCTCAGTCGTTCTTGGGATACTGTTGAAATGCCTTATTGGGAATTAGCATTAACACAGTACAATCTGATTTAAACTTATGGCAACATTTAGTTTTTAAACATAAAGTCAAACGGGAGGGTGGGCGTGGGAGGGGGATTAGTTTCCCTCCAATCACTTTCGACTATTAAAAAGGGCATCATACCTTTCTATTTTCAATCGAATGAGCCCTTTTGGAAGTTCATACGACAACTCCTTCGATACAAAGTGCACTGGTCTAAACAACAACACCAACAACAAAATAATACATTATACCCACATCGATCTTTACTATAAAAATGTCAAGCCTTCCAATCACTTTCGACTATTAAAAAGGGCACTAAGCCTTTCGGTTTCCAATCGAATGAGCCCTTTTTGAGTTTCTACGACAACACTTCCTACAAACACCTTATATGCCCCCAGGGCATAAATTACAACCCTTACCCTAAGGGCTGTGAGGGTGGTTGTCATCCTCTAAAACCTAATTTCCAGAACTTTCAACTACGTTAAACAGAATGGCTATCTCAAATTTTGATTGGATGTGTCTGGGAAAATGGTGGGCGTGAGAGGGGCGTTAGTCTTTCTCCAATCACTTTCAACTATTAAAAAAGGCACTAGCCCTTTCAATTTCGAATCAAATGAGCCCTTTTGAAGTTTCTACGACAACGCTTTCAATAAAAACCTTAAATGCCCCAGGGGATAACTTACAACCCTCGCCTTGAGGGCTGGGTGGTGGGGGGGGGGGTTATCCTCAAAGACCTAATTTCCAGAGCTTTCTACTACGTTGAACAAAATGGCTATCTGAAAATTTTGATTAGATGTGTTTGGGGGAATGGGGGGCGTGAGAGGGGATTAGTTACCCTCCAATCACTTTCAACTATTAAAAAGGGCACTAGCCCTCTCAATTTCCAATTGAATGAGCCTTTTTTGAAGTTTTTACGACAACTCTATCATTAAAAACCTTAACCATAACTTACAACCTTGCCCTGGGGACTCTGGGGGGTTTGTCATCCTTAAATACATAATTTCCAGAACTTTCAACTACGTTGAACAAAATGATTGAATATGTTTGGGGAAATGGTGGGCGTGGGAGGGGGGTTAATTACCCTCCACTCACTTTCGACTATTAAAAAGGGGCAATTTCAATTTCCAATCAAATGAGCCCCTTTTGAAATTTCTAGAGCAACTTTCTATATAAACCTTACATGCCCCCAGGGCATAACTTACAACCCTTGCACTGAGGGCTCTGATCGGGTTATTATCCTAAAAGACCTAATTTCCAGAACTTTCGACTACGTTGAACAAAATGGATATCTCAAAATTTTGATTGGATGTGTTGGGGGAATGATGGGCGTGGGGGGGGGGGCTAGTTGCCCTCCAATCACTTTTGGCTATTAAAAAGGGCACTAGCCATTTCAATTTCCAATCGAATGAGTCCTTTTTGAAGTTTCTACGACGACGCGTTCTCTAAAAAAACCTTATATATTTCCCAGGGTATAACTTACAACCCTCGTCCTGAGGGCTGTGGGGAGTGTCCTCCTCAAAAACATAATTTCTATCTGGAAATCCACAACACTGAACAAAATGGCTGTCTAAAAATTTTGATTGGATGTGTTTGGGGAATGATGGGCTTGGGGGGGGGGGGGGGGAGGGGCTAGCTGCCCTCCAATCACTTTCGACTATTAAAAAGGCACTAGCCCTTTGAATTTCCAATCGAATGAGCTTTTTTTGAAGTTTCTACGACAACGCCTTCTATAAAAACCTTATATGCCCCAGGGCATAACTTACAACCCTTGCCCCGAGGGTTGTGGGGGAGTGTCCTCCTCAAACACAAATTTTCTATGTGGAAATCAACTACGCTGAACAAAATGGCTATCTCAAAATTTTGATTGGATTTGTTTGGGGGAATGATGGGCAGGGGGGGGCTATTTGCCCTCCAATCACTTTCGACTATTAAAAATGGCACTAGCCCTTTGAATTTCCAATCGAATGAGCCTTTTTTGAAGTTTCTACGACAACACCTTCTATAAAAACCTTATATGCCCCCAGGGCATAACTTACAACCGTTGCCCCGAGGGTTGTGTGGGAGTGTCCTCCTCAAAACATATTTTCTGTCTGGAAATCAACTACGCTGAACAAAATAGCTATCTCAAAATTTTGATTGGATGTGTTGGGGGAATGATGGGCGTGGGGGGGGGGGGCTAGCTGCCCTCCAATCACTTTTGGCTATTAAAAAGGGCAGAAGCCACTCCAATTTCCAATTGAATGAGCCCTTTTCGAAGTTTCTACGACAACTTTTTTCGATACGAAGTGCCCTGCTCTAAAGGGGAAAAAAAAAAAATAAAATGATACATTGTGCCAATATCGTTCTTATATGCCCTCAGGGCAAAACTTAAAACCCTTGCCCCGAGGGTTGTGGGGGAGTGTCCTCCTCAAAAACATATTTTCTATCTGGAAATCAACTACGCTGAACAAAATGGCTATCTCAAAATTTTTATTGGACGTGTTTGGGGGATGATAGGCGTGGGGTGGGGGGGGCTAGTTGCCCTCCAATCACTTTCAACTATTAAAAAGGGCGCTAGCCCTTTGAATTTCCAATCGAATGAGCCTTTTTTGAAGTTTCTACGACAACGCCTTCTATAAAAACCTTATATGCCCCCAGGGCATAACTTAAAACCCTTGCCCCGGGAGTTTTGGGGGAGTGTCCTCAAAAACATATTTTCTATATGGAAATCAACTACGTTGAACAAAATGGCTATCTCAAAATTTTGATTGGATGTGTTTGGGAGAATGATGGGCGCGGGGGGGGGGTCTAGTTGCCCTCCAATCACTTTCGACTATTAAAAAGGATACTAGCCACTCCAATTTCCAATCGAATGAGCCCTTTTCGAAGTTTCTACGACAATTCCTTTGATACGAAGTGCCCGGGTATGGAGGGGAAAATAAAATAATAATACATTGTGTCCACATCGTTCTTTGCTTAGACAGCGCGAAATCGCGCTGCCTATGATAGTGCATAGTGCGTTTGGTTTAATAATTTTTGATGTATTATGTATTGTAATGGGATGTATTTTGTGACGTAAATCAGTGTTGCATCAGTATGAATACTCCACAACGTTTAGGCCCTAGGGATCATTGATAAGTCCCTGGAGTTATGGTCTTGTTTGAGTTTTTTTTTTTCTTAAATATAGTCAAGTCAAATTGATAAAAGGACACCCAGTCCCCCTTTCATGTCCTTTTCACCCCTTGGACACTCCGTAGCCCCCCATGGCATAGGATCGAAATTTCAAGATAGCCCGTTTGATCAAAATGGTGGACAGTTCCGATAAATATGCCTCCGGGGATGATAGGACTCGTGTAGTCCTGGAGCAAGGGCCCTGGATTGTAAAAATATCCTTTTGTCTACAGGCAGCTTTTATTGTGCAAATTGGCTTGCATGTTTGATATTGGCTATCCGATTCGATCAAAGCTTTCAGGATCGTTCCTGGGACCAAGAGGGTCACATATTTTTGCTGGGAGGGGAGAGGGTGCAAGGAGCCAGTAAATGGGCTAGCAACTGGCCCCCTAAAAGATGGGTACAAAAAGGGCCAAAGAATTTTGTTCTTCTGATCAGCTTGTAAATTCCGTCCTTGAGTCCCTTGGTAAAGGAAATTCCAATGCAAAAAAAAAAAGAATTAAAAGAATATAGTTTCCAAGCAAATGGGCCCTGAAAAGGGCCTATTTGAGGACGGAAAAAGTCCTTGAAGTCCTTGGGCCAAGAGAACCCTAATGCAAACAAAAAAAAAATGGGAAAAAATATGGGCCAAGAAAAATTAGGCTGGGAGCACTAGCCCCCCCCCCCCCAAAAAAAAAATGGCCCTAGCTCTTTTTTATTAATTCATAAAAATTCATAAAACATATAGCCAAGTTGAATCAAATGCAAAAAAGGGGGTTCCCGCGAAAATGTGCCCCGACATTGGGTAAAAAATCTTTTCTTTTTCTAAACGGCTTGAAAGTTGCGTCCGTAAGCTGCTGGGCGACCGGGACCCTAATCCGTAATAAACTTTAGACTGGAGTATGGAACGCCTAGAAATGGGGCTCGAAAATTGACTGGTATACGACTTTTTCTTATGAAACTTATGTCTGTAAGGTCCTTGAGGCGAGGGGAACCAATCCACAAAAAATTGTTCTCCCAAAATTGTGCCATCAACCTTTTTTTCGCTAACCGCAAATCCTTGGGCCAAGGGGACGTTGCAAAAAAAATAGGCTAGGGGTACAGGTCCTATTAAATGGACTGAAAGTTTTTTGTTTTTTTTTTATTGGCTTGAAACTTATCCATAAATCATATAACCAAGGGAACCCAATGCATAAAAAAACTACACCACAGTTTAACCAAAACTGTACCTACAAAGGACCAAAATTTTGTTTTTTCAACTGACATCAAAACTAAATCCGTAAACCCCTGAGCCAAGGGGAACCTTATAGGAAAATGAATTTTTAGTTCGGGGACACGGGTTCCAAAAATTGGATGCAAAAATTGGCCAGCTTGGCATTTTCAGGGATCATTCCCCGGGCCAAAAGGACTTCAAATTTTTCTGGGAGAGGAAAGGCCATATTCGTTTGCCTTAAAATGGGGCCCAAATATTTTATTCCCAACGGCTTGAAATCAACATCAACAATTCCCGGGGTCAAAAGACCCCCTTCCATCCCACACACGCACTCCAAAAATAAGGTCTAGCAGCGGTAAAATAACGTTTCTTTAAGGGAGTCAAGATTCTTTACGAAAAAAAACGGCCCATAAATTTCATGTCTCCGGTCAGCTTAAGAATTACGTATATAAGTTCCGAGCTATGTAGAAACAAAAATCTGGAACTTGTTACGGCTGGTTCGATTTTTGACGTCCAAAAAGGGGCCCAAAATTTATCCTATATTTGGTCGAATTGAAATCGGAAGGGTTAGGCTGGGCACGGTAGACCTCATTGAAGACAATAATTTTGAAAAAAGGTTGGTTTTGTCGATTCGTGAGGGGAAAAAAAACTATTTTATTTTAGTCTATCAGCTTGAAACTTAATGGGGATATAGGGCAGAGGAAATTCAATGGACAAAATTTGCAGAAAAAAAATTTTGTAGCATTGGTTTGTGACATCCGGATTTTTTTTTGGGACTTCTCATTTTAATTTCTGTTGTTCACCCATAAATTTTTTTTTTTAATTAAATTAGTTTTTTTTACGGGCAAATCCTAGAAATATTCGCAAAAGTATTATTTTATTTTTTTTACTTAAACATGCATTTACTTAAAAATATTTACAGTTACAATACAACAGAGCTTGAACAAATTTTTAAAATAAATGGTTGGATTAAGATAAGTCATATTTGAGATAGGCTTTAGAATGGGATCAGGATGGTCTCAGACCCATAGAAGATAAAAGATTATGCCGATTTTTGATCCCTATGATCAAAAATTCCCCTCCCTATCGATCCCAAATTTCTCAAGTAAAAATATTGTTAAAAAACTATGCTTATTGAAAATTTGACTCGATATTTTAATTTTGCCTAAATGTTAAATTGTAATCCAACATTTCATTTTAAGTTCAAAAGACAAAAAATACTTTTGCAAATATTTCTAGAATTTGCCCGTAACAAAACTAATTTAATTAAAAAAAAATTCTATGGGAACAACAGAAATTAAAATGAGTAATCAAGTCAAACTTAAAACGAATATGCATTACCACAAATAAAATCGGGGCTACCTTCCCTCCTTGTTAGACCATCTAAAGGCTAGAGTTGTGTTGTATTTTTTATACAAATTTTTGGTTTTGTTTACTTTGGAAAAATTTGGCTTTTGAATCGGTTTAAATATTGTCGATCAAAGATTTTTTCTTTTCTTGTTATCAGGTATTATCACGCTTGTTCCCTTTTCAACGCGGTCTCTGCCATGCATATTGGGCCCCAAATATTTGGGCAATTTATAATGTCCTGGATAAGGCATTAGTTACTATGGGTAAGCTTTCTCCCTTATTAATTTTTAATTGCCCTTTGCTTAACGTTTATTAGAAGGCCGGGCATTTTTCGTTAAGTTCTAGGTAGAACAGGTCAAAAGCTACTATGCTTTGCTGATGATTTTTTTTTTACCTAAACTAAAACTTCTAGGATAATAAGCCTACTCAAATACAAAGGGTTGGTGATTCACGAAAGATCTTTATTTTCTTTGGATTAAGAAAAAAATCGTTTTTAGTTTAGCAGAGCAAAACTTTTTTTGTAGGCTCATAGCATTCATAATATTTCAAATAAATATAACAACAGTCTCTATCTTACCCCTCTATTTCTCTCCCCTCTCTCTCTCCCTTCTCGTTTATGTCTCTCTCTCACCTATTTCTTTCTGTCTCTCTCTCTTTCTTTGGCTTGTTATCTTTCAGTCTCTATAACTCTATTTCGCGATTATATGTCCAGGCTAAATGTTTAGAACCAGGCCTTGTTGAGACCTTATGGCATAAATATACAAGAAAAAAGAAGAAAGTGTCGTGTAGAAAAAAGTGGTTTATTTAATAAACAAAAAATTTAAAGTAATATAACAACTGTCTTTCCATTGACCCTCTATCTTCCCTCAGTCTCTGTCCGTCTTCCCAAACCTGCCCTCCTCTCTCTCTCTCTCTGCTCCCACTATCTCTTATCCTCTCTCTCTCTCTCTCTCTCTCTCTCTCTCTCTCTCTCTCTCTCTCTCTCTCTCTCTCTCTATCTCTCTCTCTCTCTCTCTCTCTCTCTCTCTCTCTCTCTCTCTCTCTCTCTCTCTCTCTCTCTCTCTCTCTCTCTCTCTCTCTCTCTCTCTCTCTCTCTCTCTCTCTTTCTATCTTTAGCTTATTGTCTCTCATTGTCTATAACTCTTCTTCGTGGTTGAAACGTCTTGGATAAATATCCAGGATAACGTTCCGTTGAATCCTCCTAAACATAAATGAAAAGAAAAAAAAAGAAGAAAGTACTGAATAGAAAAATAGTGATACTATTATTTATCTGTCTATCTCTAGTTGCTACAAATAATATAATATCATATTTATTAGTCCTTGTTTTAAACCTGGTAATGTACTTTTGTGGGGTACTTTTAAGTACCGATAATTCTGTATTGTAAATAATTGTAATTTTCATTGAATATATGGATCATTGTAGGCAAGAAAATTGGATATATACGGATAGAAATACCTGATATGGATGTTTCAGAAACATCTGAGGTGGCAAAAACATTTGTTTGGAAGTGTTGGAGATAAGGTGCTGCAGCTATGGAATTCCAGTATCCGGCCATTATTGTTTAGTGAGTTCGTCAAGTCTTCTTATTTCTGCTTTTTTATGACATTTCTTACTAGCTCTACGAAAAGTACCGCCACACTCAATGTTTTCGTCACATGTATGTACCACATATGTTAATTTTAGTCTAATTTAATGAAGAAAGAGCTCTTTATACGCCGTTTCTCGAGCCCTCTGGGCTCTGCGGGATTTTTAAAAGAATTATCATCAAAACAAACTTTTTTTGGAAATCCGGGAAACATCTGCGTCTCACTTTTTTTACGAATCTTCTTGTTCTTTATTTCAGTATTTATGTTCATGTTTTATGAATGTTTCCTGGATTTACTTTCGCGTGTTTTGATAATCACCACGAATAGAAGTAGTGCCAAAACTTGTCTACATTGTTTTTGATGCCGCCATAAACGCATTATTAAGAATTTTGGATCAATAGCAAATGAAGTAGTCTCTAGAATCAGTCAACTCAATAACCCGACGGAACTTCATACAGACCAAGTATGACAGTCCCATAGTGTATGCGAAAGACACTTCTTGTCTTCGTCCCTTGATTTAGATACGTCCTTCCCTTTTAAATACATCATTTCGTTAGATCCTCCTTACCCAATTTTCTCGGCAAGACCATTGCCAAAATCTTATTTTACCCCAGCGTGTGTCCCCTTAAGAAAGGTAAAACCTCCTGGCTCAGATGATTATAATCTGAACATCTGCTTTATGGTACATTTAGCTAGTCATTCAGCTGCGAATATAAAATGTTTTTACTTTTATAACTTCAATAAATCAAATAATATTAACATTTTGATTACTAAATATCAGTATATGTATATTAAACTGATAATGTAAATTCATTTGTATTTTTTTCAGTAAAGTGCAAATTATGTTCTGGCCTTGGGAAGGCATAGGGGTTTTGAGCCCTACTCATGTTAATTTCTTCTCGTTTTGAGTTTGACTCGGTTTTTATTGTAATTCTGCTCGTTTTGGGTTTCATTTATTTATCGTGCTGATTTGTGGTAGTTTCAGGCTTGGTAGATTATTTGATTTTATTTTTGCTCATTTTTGGTTTAATGGAGTTCTTTACTTTTCTTTGAAAAACTTATTTTGTGGAAAAAGTTTTTTTTTATTAATTTCCGTTCGTTTTATATTGACATAGTCTTTTCAGGGAAAAAGAAAATAATACTTTAAATCTTTTTGTTATTTTAAAGACTTTATATTTTGGCCTGCTATTTGTATGCTGGAAAAAAAAATTTCAGCAATTTTTAACAACATACACCCTTTTAAAAATCTGGACACAAATTATAGTGTTTAATTTAGTTTATACCTCCTCTAGTTGACCTGAAATAGAAAACTTGATACCATTCGCAAAAAAATCTGTTTACTTTCTTTGATAGCTTGGATAGACTTACGCTATTTTGATTTGGTTAAATTTTAAGAGCAAAAGTAGCCCCGAAAATTTGAACATAATACACTCAGTCGTTCTTGGGATACTGCTGAGATACCTTATTGGGAATTAGCATTAACACAGTGCATTTTGATTTAATCTTAAGGCAACATTTAGTTTTTAAAAATAATGGGCAAATGGGAGGGTGTGGGCGTGGTAGGGGAATTAGTTGCCCTCCAATCACTTTCTAATATTAAAAAGGACACTAGCCCTTTTTATTTTCAGTCGAATGAGCCCTTTCGAAAGTTCCTACGACAACTCCTTTGATACGAAGTGCCCTGGTCTAAACAAAAAAAAAAAAAAAAATAATAATACATTGTACCCACATCGATCTTTACTATAAAAATGTCAAGCCTTCCAATCACTTTCGACTATTGAAAAGGGCACTAGCCGTTTCAATTTCCAATCGAATGAGCCCTTTTTGAGTTTCTATGACAATGCTTTCTATAAACACCTTATATGTCCCCAGGACATAAATTACAACCCTTGCCCTGAGGCTGTGAGGAGGTTGTGCATCCTCAAAGACCTAATTTCCAGAACGTTCAACTACGTTAAACAAAATGGCTATCTCAAAATTTTGATTGGATGTGTTTGGGGAAATAGTGGGTATGAGAGGGGTGTTAGTTGCTATCCAATCACTTTCTACTATTAAAAAAGGCACTAGCCCTTTCAATTTCCAATCGAATGAGCCCTTTTGAAGTTTCTACGACAACGCTTTCAATAAAAACCTTGTATGCCCCCAGGGCATAACTTACAACCCTATCCCTGAGGGCTGGGGGAGGGGTTGTCATCCTCACAGACCTAATTTCCAGAACTTTCAACTACGTTGAACAAAATTGCTATCTCAAAATTTTGATTGGATGGGTTTGGGGAAATGATGGGCGTGAGAGGGGGATTATTTTTCCTCCAATCGCTTCCAACTATTAAAAAGGGCACTAGCCCTTTCAATTTCCAATCGAATGATCCCTTTTTGAAGTTTCTACGACAACACTTTCTATAAAAACCTTTTATGCCCCAGGGGATAACTTACAATCCTTGCCCGAGGGCTGTAAGGGGGGTTGTCATCCTCAAAGACATAATTTCTGGACCTTTCAACTACGTTGAACAAAATGGCTATCGATTGCGCTGCCTATGATGTTAATTGTAAAGTCAACATGTGAAAGAACTTCTGAAATAAGTTCTCTGCGCGCGAAGTAATCGTCAAAATATTCGAATTGTTTTTTTTTTACCTGTATTAAGACTTTTTATTATTCACAATGTATTATTTACCGTATCCGCATCGTTTTGTTTTTTACCTGTATTAAGACTTTGTATTATTCACAGCGATTAAACATCATCCGTGAATCGGTTCATTGTGTAAGTTTTTATTTCTTAGTGTACAGTGCGTTTCCGGATATAGAAGAGCGCATATCTTCTTACTTACTTTCCATGGCTTTAAACATCTAAAATATTATCAACTTCAAAATTGAAAAATTAAAAAAAAAAATGGAAATTCTGTTTTGAAATAAGGATTTCCGGTATTATTTCTTAAAAGTTCACGAGAGATACGACAATTCTACTTGAGCTGTCGAGGAGACAATATGAAGCTCCATCAGTATTCAAAGTTATTTGATTTCTAAAAAGCTAAGCTTCGAAGCAAGGGATCTTTACTTAGATCAAATGTAGGGAATTCGTAAAATAAAATTCCAAAATAGAAAAAGTCAAAGAAGTAATTTTATTTCTGGAAAACGAATGTGAGTTTCAGTTCTTAGAAGTATTAAGATCTGTCTGCTTGCCTATATCGGAAAAATTCGACCTTGTCTTGAGAAAAGTTACCTGTAGGATATCAAGGAAATTGATTCACGATGACAACTTTTGAAATTATTTCTTAGTGTTCAGTTCATCTTCAGATATAAAAAGAGTACATGTCGTCTTGCTTGCTTTTCATGGCATTAAACGTACAAGATATAATAAACATCAAAATGGAAAAAAATAAATAAAAGAAATCACATATTTGTTTTGAAATCAGGATTTTTAGATAGATACGGAAAGTTTGCTTTGAAATGATACGAAGTTGTATAAGTATTCAAAGTTATTTAATTTTCAAAACTTTAGCTTCAAAGCTAGGATGTTTTATTTAGACAAAATGTTGGAAATTCGCAAAATCAGAACTTCAAAGTAGAAAGTAACTGAAGGAATTTTATTTTTGAAAAATTATTGTCAGTAGAAGATCTATCTATCCACGTTTGAAAAAATTATAACTCGGCTGGATAAAAGTTACATCTAGGATATTTTTTTTTTTTTTACAGCTTGAAAATTATTTTTAAGTGAAAGAAGCATTTTCGTAGATAATAAAGTTCATGTCTTCTCATATAGCGCTACTCGATAACAATACAAAAGGCATCAAATCAAAAATTTCAGAAAACAACCCACAAAATCAAAATTTAGGGTTTTTAGATTGACTTTTCCAGGCTTATTTTCAAGAAATCTAGAAGAGATACGGAATTTTGTTCTCTAACCCTTTTGTTAAAACGCCGATTTTTCTTTGAGAAGAAATGCAACTACAAGCTAATCTACAAATTTTAGAAGTTCTCAAGAGTTAAGAAATGCTTTCTTAAAAAAGCCACACAAAGAAAACTAATACTTACTTATACATTGAAAAACAGAGAGCAAAGCAAAAAATGTATAATGTACAGAATATGATTTGAAACGTCTCTGTGATTTTTTTTTTTCTTATAAGCTAGTAGTTTAATTTATGTGCAATTTTTTTTTTTTGTAAGTATCTGAGGATGAAACTTCTAAAACTTGGTAAGTTCATTTTTTATAGCCTAAGTAACGTCAAAAGGAGTTAGTTAGGGCGCCAAGCCAGGCTATCTCGCTTATTTCTAGTCGGGGGTACGACGGAAAAAGGGTTTATGAAAATTACGTCATAGGTAGACTGAAAAACGCCAAAGCCGAATATGTAAACGGCACTTTCGTATGAGTCGGCAAACCAGAGACTCCTAAATTTAACCGAAAGGTTTCCGGAAAGTGACATCTATCGATGTGCTATGAGCTGAAACCGCAAAAATCCTAGGCGTCGCCACAACTTTTCGTCTTTTTGTTTCGTGTTACAAAGAAGAAACAGAAGAATTAATACAGATTGGTAATGCTATAGCAACACTTTGTATGGAAACCTGAAATTTTTGGCAGATTGTTAATCCAATGGTTCTGTATGAAGTGACAGTCATTGTAAGTTACTCCCTTTTATGTGTATTTGCATATCTGTATAGCCAGTGTGGTGTAGCCTAGCCTAGGCTACAGGAAGAGGGCTGTTCTTGTGGTTACTAAGTTCATCCCAGTTCTTATGCCTACTAAGCCTACCCAGGCTTACTAAGGTACAGAATCTTATTTTTTTTTTTATCATTTCACTGCCAGATTCTGGTTTGTAGCCTAGAGGCTTGCTAAACGATACAATTTTGGGCCCCAAATTAAAGCCCTGGGTAAATTTAGAATTATGACTCCATATAAAGAGACATGTTAAGAAAACTATTCTTACTTTAAAATATGTATAATGATCCTAGTTAACATATTGCCCAAGGGGAGAACCTTTATCATCAAGTCTTTCCTCTAAAAATCCTTTTTCCAGCTTAAAAGAAAAAAAATTATAATATTCTCCATGCTAAAACACAATGCGTAAATCTTTTGAAATTGCTGCTATGAATTGCCAAATAAGTTGTTCTAGAGATAGCGTTCATCCCGGTCATTGTTAATTCCGTTTTTTTTTTTTAATGAGCAGTGGCGAAAATACAAAATATTAATACAACAGTGGCGAAAATACAAGATATTGCTATAAATATACATATACATATAGAGTATATACCCAGAGTATGTATACAGAGTATATAGTATAGGTTAGTTTAGGTTTTTATATCTATTTCATTTCTTTTCAATTCCGTGCATATTTTGTATTTTCGCCCCTGCTCATTAAAAAAGTATTAAAAAAAAAACCTGAAATTCGACGATGGTCAGTATTCAACTCATGCTTCGGATAAAAGAGATGAAGAACTGGTCCGAAAAGTTGTCGCTGTTATAGAGGATCACATCGAACCGTTCTCCTCTGATGGTGAGAAACTAGTGAACATTATACTGGAGAGTTGGTAGATACTGGTATTAGTCTGTTAAGTGGTAAAGCTTCGGGCTTAAAGGCGATCGGAGCTTTTCTTGATGGAGATAGTGATGCGTTTACGAAAGTGAAAGTGCAGACTTTTCAAAGCTTGAAAAAGATCATCAAAAGGCATCCGGAAGTGCCGTGTACGCAAACGCAGAATTGGATATTGTTAAACGGATCATGATCGCTGTTGATTCGGACCAGGGTTGACGTACTGATATAGTGATGAGAATACTAGGTCACGTGCTGCTACCATATCCCCCTGCTCTATTTGAAATTACAGCCAGTGGCAACACCGTGTTAAGAACCGGCAGCAAATGTGCTGCGATGGAGTTCCTAAAAAACTCTCTTGCCATCGAGAAGTGGCCAGCAGAGTGTCCCAGTTCCCGGGACGCGGGAAGTCTGGGGTTCGTAGTTGATTTTATGCCACTGATCAGAAGTCAACCCCCTCGAAAAGACGAAATATTGACGGACTTCGCTAAAAGAACGTTGGAGAGTCTCATAAAAAAAAACCGCCGAAAGAGACAACCCAGCTACATGTTGTAGCTGATCGCTATGATGGCATGCTCCAGGATTTAGTGGGCTGCGAAGTTATCTCTCTGAAAAACAGTAGTGGCTGCCACGAACGGCGGGGAAGTCGTCCCGGCAAAACCTTTTCCGTTCGTCGACATATGATTCTTGACTGCTGGGACTCGATCCTGCTGGATTCAAAAAGCAAAGCGAAACTGATAGAATGCGTGTTTGAGGTCTGGTCTGAGATGATAGGAAAACGTTACCTTTCCCTGTTTACCTATCCGGAGGGTTTCCTGACAGACCAAACAGAGAGTAGTGCTGACGGAAGTAGCAGTTTTACGGCTAACTTGAGCTGCACTTACGAGGAAGCAGACACTGGTGTTGTCCTTCACGCAGCGTTCTGTGTTAAAACTGGATGTTCAGACGTGATTATTGAAGCCAATGACACCGATATCGTCGTCATCTTGCTTCGGTCTTTTTCTAAAATTGAGGCACAAACCAGTGCAACACCAAACATCTGGGTTTGCTTCAAGGACAAAGCTGTTTCTGTCACGGAGCTGGCAAATGGACTCCCTCCGTCTTTAGTGAACTCTGTGGCATTTTTGCATTGTTTCACCGGCTGTGATACAGTGAGCTACTTCTATTCAAAAGGCAAGAAAACGATACTGAAAGCAATGCCCTGTTAACCCAAATTTCGCCTGTGACTGACCAGGTTTCAAGAGACATACAAGAGGCCATGGGACTCGAGGATGAAATTGTGAAGTTGAGTCGGGACATTTTGATCGCGTCGTACGGAAAAAACGAAAACTTTGACTGTTTAAACGATCTGTGAGTTTACTTGTTTCTGCGTCGTCAAACACTGAAGAGCCTACCTCCAACAGACGGACTCGCTCAAGTTCCACGTCAAAAGATGTATTTTTCAATGGTCTGTGATGCAACAGGTGCTTGTGCCTAGTCCCATCTACTTTTCTCTCTTAGATTTTGGGTGGGAGTTTAAAGACGGAAAAGTTTTACCCAAGAAATTGACTCTTGCCGCCTGGTCATCTACCATTCAGAAAGTTTCACCGTACTGCAAGTATAATAACTGTGGACAAAACTGCCCCTGTGCAGCTAGGGGCTGCGATATTTTGTGCTCCTGTTGTGGAAAATACTGCGAAGGCTAGTTTAGTTCTGACAATGAATAGTTATTCTGCATGGGAGTTGTTGATTTGAAGGGACGATGGGTAGTGGGCTGCTTTAGTAATTCGATGGGTTTTTCACGTGATCATTTATTCGGATTTCTGTTTTAAGTAATTCG
>CM051265.1:42126272-42174478 GCA_027921565.1 Artemia sinica
TTGACGACAACACGAAACAATTTGAAATGAAGAGCCATTAAAAAAGTACCATATTAAGCCAAAACAGTAAAAACTGTCAAGAAATAGTATTAATAAAGTATTGCTTTCACAGAAATTATTCAAAAAGTAATACTTCAATCAAATAGTTCTAAGATTAGTACTTTTGCTGCTACCGTTCAGGATTGATGAGAAGCACGCGCAGCTGTGTTGGCCTAGTGCTGCAGTGAGTCGTTAGTAGTAACAGTAGCAGTAGTAGTAGCAGTAGGAGGCTTGCCAAAAGGGCACTTTTTATGTCAAAAGGACACATTCCCATGTGCTGGGACACAGTAACGAAAAAAGAGGAAAAGTTAAACATTTTAGAAATATGGAACGTAAAAGGGCTAAAAAGGGAAACATTTTGTATATTTTTGACATACAGCAAAACATTTTCCAACTGGATATATATTTTGGTAAAAAAAAAAAAATGCCACTTTTCAGCAAAGTAGTGCTTTTCCTCGTTGTTGTTGTTTTTTTTTTTTTTTTTTACAAGCAATCCAGGTTTGGGCCAGAGAAGTTGCAAGTATAGGATTTTCAATCAAAGTTAGGGATTTACATGTTTATATAAGTTTCGTTCTTTCACACTAAGTCATTTTGTGTGAAAGTTTTTTCTTGTGAAATTCAAAAACTTTTCGAAAAATAAGTTTTTCAAAGAAAAGTAAAGGCCATTTTAAATTTAAGCTCAGGAGATACAAATTCCTGTTAAAATTCAAAATCAAAACGACCAGAAATTATTATTAAAGAATAAATGAAACCCAAAACGAACAGAAATTAAATCAACAATCATAGCAAAAACATACAACAAGTAATAATATAAATGAATAAAAAGATCTTAAAGCGAGTAATGCTTAGATTGAATATGAAAATCAAGTTTGAATCGAATAAAAATAACTACAAACAAGAGTATGGGTATTGTCTCACTGCAGAAGCCTAAAGCCTACTGTGTCATTGGCGCTTTACTGAAAACAATTCTTTGAAATATTTTCACTTTTGTAACTTTAAGAAATCAAAAATTAATTAAGATTTTAGGGAATAAATATCAGCATATGTATATTAAATTGACAATGCACATTTTTTTCAGTAAACTCATTTGAATTTTTTTTTCAGTAAAGTAAAAATTATATTCTGGCCTTTTAGAAAGCATAGGGGTTTTGAACCCTACTCACATTAATTTATGCTCGTTTTGAGTTTGACTCTAATATTTATTTTAATTTTTGTTCGTTTTGGGTTTCAACTATTTATTGATACTGATTTGGGGTAGTTGTATGCTTGGTAGATTATATGATAGTCCGGACGCCAGGTGTTGAAAATATGAACCATACCACGAAGGAATGGGGCTGCTACGAGAATTAGCCTACCCTCAACCCCCCTAAATTGACCATGCGGATTCAAAAATACCAATGGCACTTGCTTGCGAGTGATGGAACACTCCGAAACTTGACATTTATTATATTTTGGTGTTTCATGCAAGAAAATGCATGTTCCACAAATTTTGAGGTGCAGTTTCCCGCTCAAATAGAAATGCCTAGAATAACAAACTAAACACGATTAGTTACAAAAAAAAAATGGCAGAGTTAAAGAAAATGGCAAAACTATATGAGTCTTGAACAGTCTTGGAAAGTATAAACAAAATCAAATTGAATATTAGATATATAATGATATTAATTGTTGAAAGATCCATTAGTTCAAGATTTTTTTTTCACTGTAATTTTTATTTTCATTTTAAATGCTGTAAGAACTGGAAAATAATAAATTTGTAATATACGAGTAACTCGTTTTCAGTGAAGCACCAATGACGTAGAAGGCTTTAGGTTTTTACAGTTAAAGAAGGGGGCAGTATCCAAATTTTGCTTGTAGTGAAACTATATTTGTCTTGACCAATCTTGAAAACAACTAATAAATTAACTGAATATTTGAGGCATAATGATATTGATTGCTAAAAGCTCATCAGTTCAAAATTTTACTGTAATTTTAATATTTATTTTCAATATTAAGTACAAGAGAAAACATTTGTAATATAATTCGTTTTCAGTAAAGCGCCAATGACGCAGTAGGTTTTAGGCTTCTGCAGTGAGACGATACCCAAACTCTTGTCTGTAGTTATTTTTATTCGATTCAAACTTGATTTGCATATTCAATTTAAGTTTCACTCGTTTTTAAGATTTATTTATTCATTTACATTAATAGATATTGTATGTTTGTTCGCATTGACTGTTTATTTAATTTCTGTTCGTTTTAAGTTTCATTTATACTTGAATAGCAAAATATGTTTTTTCGTTTTAAGATTGATTTTCATATTCAACCTAAGCATTACTCGCTTTAAGATCTATTTATTCATTTATATTATTACTTGTTTTATGTTTTTTGCTATGATTGTTTATTTAATTTCTGTTTGTTTTGGGTTTCATTTATTCTTTAATAGTAATTTCTGGTCGTTTTGAGTTTGAATTTTAACAAGTATTTCTATCTCCTGAGCTTAAGTTTAAAATGGCCTTACTTTTCTTTTGAAAAACTTATTTTTCGGAAAGTTTTTTTTTAATTAATTTTTGTTCGTTTTTGATTGCAAAAAGTTTCAAGTTTTTATGGCATGGGGGGGGGGGGGTGCTTACTGTCCGATTATTCTTGACTTAAAAAAACGGATCTAGAACTTTCAATTTAAATCGTATGAGGCTTTTTTCAAAGTCTATACGATTACCTCTTTGATAAAAACCTTATATATGAACAATAGACAGCTTGCATAACTTGTGGACAGCGATTGACAACAATGAATGGATTGAAAAAATAGCTCCGATAAAGGGGTTTAGACCATTTCACTTGCTGACACAAAGGGATCACGACTGTTTTAAATTGACCTTAATAGGAGTTTGTGTGCCAAAGCAATTTTGCATCTATCACAGAGTATGTATTTTAACCTTATAATTGGATAATTATAATAGATTTCCTATGTGTTCTTCCCATACAAAACCCCTTCCCATAAGTTATAAATCCCGCTTAATAAGTTATGTCCCAGGGCATAACTTACAACGGCTGCCCCTGGGCCCTGCTGGGCTGTGTCGACACCGAAGTTTTTTGTTATCAGAACTCTGAACTATTTTAACAAAATGTCTGTCTCAAAATCTTTATCTGATGCATTTAGGGCGTAGAGGAGGTAGAGGGGCTAGTTGCCCTTCAATCTCTTTTGACTCTTAAAAAGTGAACAAGAACTTTCAATTTTCAATCAAATAAGCCCTCTCTAAAGTTTATACGAGCATCCCTTCCATAAGAAATAATATGAAGGATTCAGAGAATCCTTAAATTTCAACCCTTGCCCTGAGGGCTTTGGGGGAGGCGTAATCCTCAAAGACCTAATTTCTAGAACTTAAAACTACGTTTAATAAAATGGCTGTCTTAAAATTTTGATTGGATGTGTTTGAGGAAAAGGTGGGCGTGAGAGGGGGGCTAGTTGCCCTAAAATCACTTTCGACTATTACAAAGAGCACTAGCCCTCGGAATTTCCAATCGAATGAGCCTTTTTTTGAAGTTTCTACGACACCGCCTTCTATAAAAACCTTATGTGCCCCAAGGGCATAACTTAAAACCCTAGCCCTGAGGGTTGTGGGGGATTGTCCTCCTTAAAAACATATTTTCTATCTGGAAATCAACTACGCTGAACAAAATGGCTATCTCAAAATTTTGATTGGATGTGTTTGGGGGAATGATGGGCGTGGGGGGGATAGTTGCCCTCCAATCACTTTCGACTATTAAAACGTGCACTAGCCCTTTGAATTTCCAATTGAATGTGCCTGTTTTGAAGTTCTACGACAACGCCTTCTATAAAAACCTTAAATGCCCCCAGGGCATAACTTAAAACTCTTGCCCCGAGGGTTGTAGGGAGTGTCCTCCTCAAAAACATATTTTCTATCTGGAAATCATCTACACTGAACGAAATGGCTATCTCAAAAGTTTTTGGATGTGTTTGGGGAAATGATGGGCGTGGGGGGGGGGGGGGGCTAGTTGCCCTCCAATCACTTTCGACTATTAAAAAGGGCATTATCCCTTTAATTTCCAATCGAATGAGCCTGTTTTGAAGTTTCTACGACAACGCCTTCTATAAAAAAACCTTATATACTCCAAGGGCATAACTTAAAACCCTTGCCCTGAGGTTGTGGGGGAGTGTCCTCCTCAAAAATATATTTTCAATCTGGAAATCAACTACGCTGAAAAAAATGGCTATGTCAAAATTTTGATTGGATGTGTTTGGGGGAATGATGGGCGTAGGGGGGGGGGCTAGTAGCCCTCCAATCACTTTTGACTATTAAAAAGGGCACTATCCCTTTGAATTTCCAATCGAATGAGCCTTTTTTGAAGTTTCTATGACAACGCCTTCTATAAAAAACCTTATATGCCCCAAGGGCACAACTTAAAAACCTTGCCCTGAGGGTTGTGGGGGATTGTCCTCCTCAAAAACATGTTTTTTATCTGAAAATGAACTACGCTGAACGAAATGGCTATCTCAGAATTTTGATTGGATGTGTTTTGGGGGAATGATGGGCGTGGGGGGGGGGGGGGATCTAGTTGCTCTCCAATCACTTTCGACTATTAAAAAGGGCACTATCCCTTTGAATTTCCAATCGAATGAGCCTTTTTTGAAGTTTCTACGACAACGCCTTCTGTAAAAGCCTGATATGCCCCCAGGGCATATCTTAAAACCCTTGCCCTGAAGGTTCTGGGGAGTGTCCTCCTCAAAAACATATTTTCAATCTGGAAATCAACTACGCTGAACAAAATGGCTATCAGAAAATTTTGATTGGATGTGTTTGGGGAAATTATGGGCGTGGGGGGGGGGCTAGTTACACTCCAACCACTTTCGACTATTAAAAAGGGCACTAGCTCTTTAATTTCCAATCGAATGAGCCTGTTTTGAAGTTTCTACGACAACGCCTTCTATAAAAACCTTATATGACCCCAGGGCATAACTTAAAACCCTTGCTCTGAGGGTTGTGGGGGAGTATCCTCCTCAGAAATATATTTTCTATCTGGAAATAAACTACGATGAAATGGCTGTCTCAAAATTTTGATTGAATGTGTTTGGGAGAATGATGGGCGTGGGGGGGGGGGCTATTTGCCCTCCAATCATTTTCGACTATTAAAAAGGCACTAGAACTCTCGATTTCCAATCGAATGAGCCCCCTTTGAAGCTTTTACGACGACCCGTTCCATATGAAGTGCCTCTGAGGGAAAAAAAATAATAAATAATAATAAAACATTGGAGCCGTATGGCCTTTACTATAGGCAACGCTACAGCGTTGCCTCTGATAAGACTCTAAGTCTTTGAAATTCAATTTCTTTCAAATTAGATTAAGCTTAATCTGTGTCAATAATGTTTTTTCTAAACTTATAAAATTACACTTAAACTTCATAAATCAAAATTGTGCGCAAATATGACACTAAAAACACTTTCCTTTTGAGTCCTTTTGACTGTGGAGTGATTTGTTGTGAAGAGTTTAATTTGAAATACAAACCTTGTTCAAATTTCACGGAATGCCCATTAGGTTTCAAAATTCTGTTAATTGGCTGACAAAAATAATTCCCTTTCATACAACATTAAAATTACAGCAAACTTTTTTTTTTGCTGCACAAATACAGGAAATTAGGATCCCTTGATCTATTTTACATGCCCCAAGCCAAAAACGAAACTTCAAATAAAATACAAATGCCATTAAAAGAAAGGCCTATCAGGGAGGAGGGTACCGGGTTTGCCCCCCCCCCCCCCTTCTAAATTTGGTTTGACTCTTAAAAAAGTAACAAAAATTCGCATAGATCCATTTGATGTGTATTTTAAACGTTTTTCTTATGTTTCAGTCCCAAACAAAATAACCCTCCCCCCACCCAAGCCCCCCAACCCAAGACCCCAAACAAAAATTCTGGATAAGACATGGACTAAAAGTATATGTAATTCCCTTTGGCCCATATCGCCTGCAAAGAAACAAAAAAAACATTCTGGATAAGACATGGACTAAAAGTATATGCTAATTCCAGATTATGTAAGATCTTTGGCCTGCTTAAGCATTTGTCGGAAAGACGAATTGGTATCATTTTTTAGCATTTAGGCTATTTATGACTCAAAGACAATTTTTTATTTAATGAATATTTAATTCGTCAAGCCAAGAAATTTTCTTCTTTGTGAACATTGCGGTCTGATGCAGTTTGGTGTTGTCGATGAGCTCATCTATCAACATAAATGGACGAATTATACAAATGTGGCAGAGTGTTGCCACCGTTGGCAGTTTTTCACCAAATTTGGTCATTTTCACTCTTTGGGTTGTTTCTTGTGGTGATTTTCTTCTTTAATTCTGCTATTTTTTGCCATTTTTATTTAATTTGGTGTTTTTCTTACAAAAGAGTTGGCACTTCATTTATGTTTGTTTTTCTTGAGGTGAAACCACTGAAACAGTCGATGACTTTCATACTATGTGTTTTTTTTTATGTCAAAACAGTTCGTGGTAACGAACTGTAAGTAAGGAGTGACCCGGCCGGCTCAATAGCAAACCGAAACTCTAAAAAACGGAATTTTGATACCAGTAGATACATCAAAAGAGTTGGATTTTTCATGCTTATTTCAAATATATAAGTTTCATCAAAAGTTATGAGCCTGAAAAAATTTGCCTTATTTTTGAAAATAGGGGGAAATACCCCCTAAAAGTCATCGAATTTTAATCTTTATATTAATCTTAATCTATTCATAGAATCTTTCAGCGTAACAGAAAACCCTAATGTAGATGTTTCAAGCTCCTATCTGCAAAAATGTGGAATTTTGTATTTTTGCCAGATGAAAGATCACCGATGCGTGTTTATGTTTGTTTTTTTTTTCCAGGGGTCATGGTATCGATCCAGTAGTCCTAGAATATCGTGAGAGGGATCATTTGAACGGAAATTAAAAAGTTCTAGTGCCCTTTTTAAGTGCCCGAAAAAATTGAGGGCAGCTTGGCCCCCTCCCACGCTCGCTCCATTTTTCCCCAAAGTCCACCCCAATCAAAATCTTGAGATAGTCATTTTGTTTAGAATAGTCGAAAATCTAATAAATATGTCTTTGAGGATGACTTTGTGTCCCCCACAGTTCCCAGGGGAAGTGCTGCAAGTTATGAACTTTGCCCATTGTTTACATATAGTATTGGTTATTGAGAAGTATACAGACGTTTTCAGGAGGGATTGTTTCTGGGTGATGGGGTCGGAGGAGGGGATTACGTGGGAGGATCTTTCCATAGAGGATGTTTTCTTGGGGGAAGGGATATTTCTATGAAGGGGGTGCAGGATTTCCCAGCATAATTTTAAAAAAACGATCAGAAATTAAATATAAAAACAAGGTTTTTTCAACTGAAAGTATGGAGCAACATTAAAACTTAAAACGAACAGAAATAATTGCGTATATGAGGGGGTTTGCCCCCTAGTCAATACCTCGCTCTTTACGGTAAAGTTTTTTTTTTAAGTACTTTTCAAAAGAGCTACCTATTATAAACGACCTTTGTGATTCGAACAAATTCGAACTTTAGCGCAAAGAGCGAGGTATTGACTAGCGGGCAAAACTCCCCCATATGCACAAGAATTTCTGTTCTTTTTATGTTTTAATGCTGCTCCTTACTTTTAGTTCAAAAAACTTTTTTTTTTTTTATGATTGCTAAGGAATGGCGTTATTTTGGGCTTTTGTAGTCCATTTGGCACTGAGGTTTGCTAGAGCCTACGAATTCGAAATAAATAAAATGTCTCATGCGTGCTAGCAAGGGATCGAGCCTCAGACATGGTAAGAAATAATTTATCAGATAAAGTAACCGTAGGGCACACATGAATATAGATTCGGCAGCCTATGCTAGTTTTTCCCAAGAACTAAACGATCTCTCAGGGTAAGGGAAGATGGTCTAATCAAAATAAAGACAATTAAGACTAAGGAAAATAATAATTACCATTCATGAATCAAGCTACAAATTGCAATTTTTCTCTTGAGCGAGTTTTTTCTTATGAACATGTTTTTTAAAATTTTCAGTTTCTACGTACTGTTTTGAGCCCCTTTAAAATTTTAAGGGCTGAAAAAAATACAGTTTTCCTAAGAATCAATTATGGAATTATGAAAGAATAAAAAAAACACATCAAGCGATATATCCACCTTCATCCTAGCTAAAATATGTTGTGAACTACAAATGTATTGATTGGGCTTAGCCTAACGGTTTTTCTGGTGGGAATTTATTCAAAAATTCAGCGTTTATATTGCATCACTATTTTGGGTTGCTATCATTTTATTTTGACTTTTTTCTCATATTTTTTCATTAAAAAATAGCTAAAAACCAAATAGAAAACTACCTTTCATTTTATAGGAGCAAACACGTGGTCGAAAATGCCAAAAAAAGTTACTTATATATGAAAAAAGAACCCAACACGTTTATATTAGGGGTTTTTTCCAACTGTCCAACACTGTTTGCTAACAGTTATTTGTTTGGACGACGGAAAGATAATTGTCAACTACAGCTATTATTCCCCAACTAATATTGGATTCGTTAAGGATATTCTCTTACAATCTAGCTAAAATTTCTAGTCGGAACGGAACCAAAAACTGAATTGTTAGCTAATAACTTTTGTTTGATCTGCAGATATGCAAGTATCAAAGTATAATCACCTACGGAATATGTACTGACAAAACCTATCCTCTCCACACAAAAAAAGTAACCCTTTGTATAACCTATGCCAAAGTATAATCACACTACGGAACAAGTACTGACAAAACCTATCCTCTCCACACAAAAAAAGTGACCCTTTGTGTATACCTATGCGAACCTGGCAACCAAAGTATAATCACCTACGGAACAAGTACGTCACTCGACGCCTGAATCACGCTCTAAGCATAATTATTGGCCGGAGCCAAAGTACTTTGGCTCGGAGCGATTAAGTAGTACAACATTTTACGTCTAGAGCGCGCCTGAGGTACGCGGGGTCACTTTTGGAGAGTTTTGTCAGTACTTGTTCCGTAGTTGATTGTACTTTGACCTATGCGAACCTGGCAACCAAAGTATAATCACCTACGGAACTAGTACGTCACTCGTCGCCTGAATTACGCTCTAGCATAATCATTGGCCGGAGCAAAGTACTTTGGCTCGGAGCGATTAAGTAGCCTACACCATTTTGCGTCTAGAGGCGCTGAGGTACGTGGGGTCAACTTTTGGAGAGTTTTGTCAGTACTTGTTCCGTATGTGATTATACTTTGGCAAGTATTAAGCTGTACGCCTAAAATCAGAGTTACTTTCTTTCAAGGCTAGTCAGCTTTTCAAAAATTGTTCATTGTTTTATATAATTTTTATAAGTTTACAAAAGTTGAAAGGACAATATAGAACAATGCAAATATATTTAATTTACCCAAATTAATATACATTGGTATAGATGTAAATCACCGCAAATAATTTTTAAACAAAATTTTTGATTAACTTATTATTTATAAAATGTTGGTCATAATACAATTTTTCAGAATCTATCTCAAATATAGCTAAAAATGATATGAAACACATATTCTGTAAATAAATTAACTGAAATGCGAGAGTTGCAACACAAAACAATATGGCCAAATAGATATTTAATAACAAGAAGTTTCTACATTGTTTCTTAGGATATGTCATAAGATTAGAACAGGGCACCTTCTTGGTTAAGGGTTTAGAATTTTTGGGAAATTTGCTTACCTTTTGAATTGAAAGAACGTGAAGGAGTTTTAATTTTGGATCACCTATTGTCATCATGAGCGAAGGGCTACGTAATTCGACTGACTAGTTTACTTTTCTAATATTTTACCGGAGTCTATTTATAGTAGCCTAATTATAAGGAAAGCCACTGATAGCTCTATAGTAACACCTTTGCTTGATAAGTTATACTGAAAGTATTAGTACTCTCGGATTTGTCAATTATATCGACCGACCACAGCCAAGAAGTGAAGTTAGGTTAATCCTAATAAAATATACCACAAATGAGGCAAATATAATACTTTAGAATTTTTTTTTATGGAAACTGCAACAGAGAATTATGGAAAGCAGGCCGCATAGAACGCACTATATTGGATACCTAACCTAACCAATTCTATATATTAAGTATTTTAATTAAGGTATATCTGTATTGTAGTTTTCTTACTGAAACTAAGCTAACTATCTCCGAATGCAGATAGAAAAACCGGGTTTGAACTAATCAAACGGATCAAACTTCTTGGTAAGGTCGACATAATTGACAAGACTTTCCTTCAGTCTCGTGCAAATACATCTTATAAAATATTTTGAGCTGATAACAGCTTCATTTTGAATTTACACATGTAAAGAAAAAATCATAGGCAGAGCGCAATAGATCTGCTTAAATAAAGAGCTATGTGGGCAGAATGAGTTATTTATTATATTTTATTTGTCTGGCGTTGGCACTTCGTATAAAAAGGAGTTGAAGGAAACTTCGAAAGCAACTCATTCGGTTGGAAATTAAAAATTCTGGTGGCCTTTTTTAAGAGTTAAAAGTTATTGGAGGGCAACCACCCCCCCCTCCCCGTCCCTGCAAGCCCATCATTTTCTAAACACATGAAATCAAATATTTGGAATTGTTTTGTCTTTTTGACTCTCCGTAGAGTTATTTCTTTTAACTTGTTTGCCAAGACTACTTTAGTGCGCTCTGCTTGAAGATATTCTTTTGAATCTTAATAGCGTCGCATGTATACCCCTGCAACGCGCCGATAAGGGAAGACCGGTGGTGGCGGGGCCAAAAATAGATTTTTTCGTGCCGCCGACGCGATCAATGTTGATTGCAAAACATCACATGTTTTCAGTAGTGTTTATCAAATCCCCAGTTTTGAAGTTACAAAAAGATTCGGCCTATTCATGAGTTAAAAACTTCGCAAGTCGCTTGCTGGACGCTGGTCTTCTTCGTTATTCTTCAAAAGAAGTAGAAATCTGGTAGAAAAACAAAATGGCTGTGGCGTTCAGAACCCTTACATAATAAATGAAATAATAGACAATGGATTTGCCGTCCGTGATATTCAATAAGATCCAAGGAATCTAATTAAAAGGGAGCACACATAAAGCCAAATTAGGCCAGTAACCTATGAGAAATTCAAAAATACCCGAGACAGTGAAAAAGTCCCAATGGGGGCTGGGTCTATAAAAATATTTCTATGGTTTCCCAGGGAACTTGATATCATTTTCTTCCGTCTTCGCTTTAAATAAAAAAAAAATTAGCTTTTTGGCATCCCTGCTTTCAATTAAAAAAAAAATTGAGGTATTCTCTTTAAAAATGATAGAGCCATATCCCCTCCCCCCTCCACCCTATAGGCAATAACATACATTTTTTTATAAATCATATTTTTGGGGGTTACTTCCGATTCAATCTTCAATTCCCCAACGTTGTGCATAGTCTATATCTAAATCTTTTGTCTCCATAGAAGGTTTTTTTTGTGGGGGGGGGGGGGGGGGGATTAAAATTTTTCAGAAAGAAGATTGTATTTTTCTTTAATCTATCAGGCGTTCAATCATATTGTGTAATAAACATTGAGAAAATGCATCTAAAAAAAGCAAAAGAAAACAAAATTCGCAATAATCTGTTGGCTATCAATTTCAAAATCCAACTGAACCTGTATAGTGTAAGCGTTCGTTCAACTTAAAAATACAATCTTGACTATGAATGATGTAAGAATCTTATAGCAAATTTGGAAACTGAATAAGAAGTTACGAGCCTGAGAACATTTGCCTTATTTTTGAAAAAGGGAGAAAAGCCCCTCAAGTCATAGAATTATAATTTGTATTTTTTATACAATTATATAACCCCCCCCCCCCCCCCGCACTGATAGGTGCGGGGGGGGGGGTTGCACTCAAATCACTTTTGTCTCTTATCAAGGGCACTAAACTTGTCAATCAAATGAGCCCCATTTGAATTTTATACGACTATCCATTCCATAAAACCTTATACGGCCCTGGGACATAACTTACAACCCTTGTCCCAGGGCTTTTTGGGCTCTGTAAACGCCTGAGGACATTGCTATATGTTCTTTAGACCATTTTTAACAAAATTTCTATCTCAAAATTTCAGTTGGATGCATCTAGGAAAAGAATACGTGTGTGGAGGGGGGTGGCTCCACCCCTCTCCAACAAGGGTGAAGGGGGGCTTACTCCAAGGGTGGCACGGCCCTTGTGTTTCAAAAATTGTTCTTAAAAAAATTAGACAAAAGGTTTGAACATTAGCATAGAGAGGGGGTATTGAGGAGGGAATAGCCCCCGTCATATACGGAATAATTTCTGTACGTTTAAAGTTTTAATGTCACACTCTTTACTTTCGGTAGAAAAAACTAGTTTTTGTATGTTATTTCTGATCTTTTTTTTTTTCAGATAATCCCAGGAAATCCACCCCCTCTGTGGAAAATTTCCCCACGAAAAATTCCTCTATATAAAGTTCCTCCCATGTAAAATTTTTCCGCCGGGAAATTATCCCCGGACAATTCCATCCCTGCTGCGAATCCTTCCCAGAAAACTTTTGCTTACGATTCTGCCTGAAAATTACTCCTTACCATACTTTTATTTGAAGAAAGACTTATATTCATTTAATTTCTAATCCTTTTTAAGGTTATTGGGGAATATACCTGTTTGGAAAATATCCTCCCCCCCTAGAAAGTTAATTCCCCAGAAATTTTCCAGAGATAATTTTTCCTGGTGATAATTCGAACCCATGGAAATTTTTCCCTTGGAAAATACCCCCCCCCCCCCCCTCAAGAAAAAAAGAAGATCCCAAGAGAATTCCAACTCCGCTCAAAACTTCCCCCTGAGGGTTCCCTCAGAGTGTCTCAACATGTACAATGGGATCAACAAAGAGAAAAAAGACAAATAGCAAACATCCTGTATACAAATTCTGGTAAATTCTCCCCCATTTAAAATTTCCCCTGAAAAGTTCACCCCCAAGAAACTTCCATCCCAATGAGAAATTCTCCCCATAGAAAACCCATCCCCAGAAGATCTCCTTCCTCCCTTTGAAAATGTCGGTATACTTCCCCATAACTTCCTATAACGAATACTATAAGAAGATCCCAAGAGAATTCCAACTCCGCTCAAACTTCCCCCTGAGGGTTCCCTCAGAGTGTTCTCAACATGTACAATGGGATCAACAAAGAGAAAAAGACAAATAGCAAACATCCTGTATACAAATTCTGGTAAATTTCTCCCCATTTAAAATTTTAAACCCCCAGAAACTTCCATCCCAATGAGAAATTCTCCCCATAGAAAACCCATCCCCAGAAGATCTCCTTCCTCCCTTTGAAAATGTCGGTATACTTCCCCCATAACGAATACTATATGTAAACAATGGGCAAATTTCATAACTTGCGGGCCCTTTCTCTGGTGGTTCTGAGGGGTCATGTCATCTCCAAAGACATATCTATTGTACCTTTCAACAATACTGAACAAAATGGCTATCTCAAAATTTTGATCAGACGACTTTCAGGAAAAAAGTGCGTAGGACAGGGGCTAGTTGTCCTCCAATTTTTTGGTCACTTAAAACGGACACTAGATCTTTTAATTTTCGTTTGAACGAGCCCTATTGCGAAATTCTAGTACCATTGGTTCGATATGATCATCCTGAAAAAAGCAACAACAACAAATAAACACGAATCCGTGATGTTTCTTCTGGCAAACACTATAAAATTTCATTTTTATAGATAGGAGCTTGGAACCTCTACAGTGGGGTTCTCTGATACGCTGAATCTGATAGCGTGATTTCCATTGAAATTCTTTTGACTTTTATGGGGTGTTTTTTTTACCTTTTTTTTCGAAAATTTGGCAAATATTCTCAGGCCCACTAATGGGTAACACTATACATAAGAAATATTATATATATTTAATCAGCGCAATAAGCTAATTTTTTGGTACATCTATTGATATCAAAACTAATTCGATATCATCAAGAATCTAAGTTTGTTTTCTTTTGCTAACTTTTCATTTTTAGTTTGTAATACTTGATAAATAGATAGATGTTTTGCCTGACTATTGGAAGCCAGAAGCGATTGTTAACTAAAAAGGGGCCTGATTTCCCTATTATCTTGACTGTACCGTAAAAGCAAGGAGAAATAAAATCGTTTATAGATGAAAGAATACAAACTTGTAAAGAATTTCAAGAGTATTTGCAAGTTGTTGTCTGCGGGAAAGTGCAACAACTCCGAAAAATAATAACGTTTTTTTTGTAAGAAAAAATAACGTTTGAAAAAAAAATTAGTAGAAAATATAAATTTAGTGCTAGATAAGTAGTTTTAATACTGATTTTGTGAAAAATAACATTTTGTTTTTACAAAAATATGTATCCAGCCGGGAAATATTCTATTTTATGTCATAAATTTGCAAAGTATGTCCCTTTTATGTCCAAAAATTCTTTTTGCCCCATTATGTCATTGTGTCCCAGCACAAAGGAATATCTCCTTTGGACATAAATATGTTCAATTGGAAACCCTGATCAGAAGAGACACTACACTTTGATTTTAGCCAAAAGGCCGAGAAGCAGAAGCGATAATTCCACATATATTGTCAAAGAATTTATCACAATACGAGTAATAAAGTTTGTCGCAGATTTAATTTCGATTGCAATACTCAAATAAGATACAATTAACTTATCACTTTGTCTTTAGACTTTTATAAGCAGCCTGAAAAACATTTCCCGTAATATCAAAGTATATCTCAAAATTTTAATGGTAAACAGAAATATTTCCAATCAAGACTTGGACAAAAATGTCATTCAAAATGCCAAAATCAGAAAAAGATATACTAAAAAAAAACTGACCTGTTTATCTGGATCCTTGAATTAAGCAGGCTTATCTAAATTTTGACAAGATATTTTGCAGAAACTAAATTTCAGCTTGGGGGGGGGGCACAAACTGAGGTCTGAAAAGGCGTCAAGCAGGGTCTGGACGGGGCAGCCCTCCTGCCTCATAGCAAATTGCGCCCCCTGGAGTGCCTCCCTTAATGATCAAGGCAGCTCAAAAGCCAAATAAATATGATTGATACTTGTGGATTATATCTTACACACGTAAGGATCAAGTTTGGTTAATGCTAATGAAATAAAATAAAATAGGATGCAAATATAATAGTTTAGAAACTAATTTGGGCTATATATTTGCCCATTCGGGGGGGGGGGGGGGGGCAAAGTGGTAGCATAAATTAAATACGTAACCTAACATAACCTAGGTACCTTCCCCCCCCCCCTAAACCCCAAAAAACGATAGTTTAAATATTATAAACGCATTGAGAAACCACGCCTTGCGATCCATTTCTCTATTGCAAATACCCGTTTGACTGGTTTCCTTTAGTGTTTCCCCATACAGTATATAGCGGTGTGTAAGATATAATGCACAATTACCGTATGATTTTATAAATCCAAATGTTGTGAAACATTTTCATATTAACATATCAAGGTTTTTAGATTATTTATTTAAATAGTAAAGTCATGCTTTCTTTCTGATAAAAACGTCCTAATCGCTTGAGAGCACATTTAGCTTTTTCAAAAATAAATCATAGTAAATTTGGTGCTGTTTTTACTTAACGGTAAGCACCGCTATAGACTCTATAGCAATTTAGCATGGAGACCCGTAAAGCGGGTAATTGCTATCTAAATTGATCGCAAAGCGTGGTTTCTCATTGAATTTACAATATTTAAACGGTTGTTTTTTTGGGTTTAGGGGGGCAGGTACCTAGTTAGGTTATGTATTTTAATATATGCTATGCTTTACCCCCCACCCCCACCCCCCTAATGTGCAAATATATAGCCCAAATTTGTTTCATAAACCATTATAACCGGGTATCTGTCTCTCCTGTTTTACTAGTTTCCTTGATAGAGTCTATTGCAGTGTGTACCATTAAGTAAAACAGTACCTTAATTTTATATCAGTTTTTTTTTTTTTTTTTTTTTTTTTTTTTTTTTTTTTTTTTTTTTTTTTTTTTTTTTTTTTTTTTTTTTTTTAACAGGATTTGAAACTAACCAGGAATACAATGAATAATTACCAGGAATTTTTGAATAATTTTTGAAAAACGTGAAATTTCTTAAAATAACACAACTAAAAAATGGCCCCAGAGGGGCGCAAATGACTAACTTCTAGTTAAAGTTGCATGAAACAAAATTTAAATTGCACGGTTGTACATAGTGTGAACCAAAAGTGAAACAAAAGACCAATAAACAGAAATGATGCAAAAACCCAATTAAAAGTGATTTATTAAAAAAAGAAAAAAAACTAAACAACAGTTTCTTTGTTTTAATGACTCTCACTATATAAGAAATATATAATTAGCAGAGAACTATAAAATACGAAAAAAACAGGCCCTTTTTCAATAAAATACAACGAAAAGATGATTTATCTATCAGGAGAGAAGTGTAAAGACCTTTTAGGGGACCCCCCTAAAGAAAATTAAATAATTGAAAAGTTTTAGTTCAATTCCCCATTGAACATGTCCTGAAAATTTCAACGTAGTACCCTAAGCCGTTCCTGACGTTCGCCCTTTGGACAAAAACTAAATGCATGAAGTTTCTTTCGTTTAGTTTAGAATCCCCCCAAAAATAACCTGAAGTTCTATATTAACTTCTAATTTAATTTTAAATTTTTATATTAAAACTTATTTAACGTTATATGTTGGCAAAGCCACGAACATCTTAACAGAGAAAAAACATTTTCAAAAAACAGTTTTGCATCGATTTGTGACATCAGCAGTAAATTTTCATTTTCAAGGATTTTATCTGTGTTGTAAAAAAAAAAAAAAAAAAAAAAAAAAAAAAAAAAAAAAAAAAAAAAAAAAAAAAAAAAAAAAATTGCAAGCCTCCATACGATTTCTCCGGCATTGATTTCACCACACGCATAACCATCTGCGCTAGGAGGCGTTGAATTTTTTTTTTGCATTATATGGTAATTAGTAAGCTATGTTAAACTTGCTGATTTTAAAGTTTTATGTACCAAAGGAGTTGCAACATTTAGGTGTGGATTAGTTTTTGTTTGCTGTTTTTTTCACGGTTTAACATTATCCTACAAAAATTTGTTGAATACAAGCAATGATTGGGGACAATCCAAATATAAAAAAGGATTGTCCCAAATATAGGGGAAACGTGACAAGGGAAAGATAGGACACGGTACAGTACCTATATAACGTGGTGCCTTAGTTAAGAAATACTATTAAAAAAAGTCTTCCTTAGTTTGCATCTCTTGCTAAATAATATAATTTATTTACACAAATTTCTGTTTATTTATATACAATGACAATATCTGACAGTTTTCATTTTACATATTGTTTTTCATTGGCTAAGAAAAGAATAATTTAAATCGTTTCCGTTTCTCTCTATAATGAATTCAAATTTTGGCTTACTAGTTATATGTTTGCCAAAATTTTGCAACAATTTCTTAACAAAAGTTGTGTACTATAATGCTTTCGATTGGTAGGTAGGGGGAGAAATACTCAAATATAAATAAGTTGAAAATCCGCACTATTTTTGCGTTTTCTATAGGGTTGAAGGGATTCCAGCCCCTATCATGTTACAACCTTGAGTATAGAAAAATATTACGGAACTATTACCATCGACATACCCTGAAAGTTTCAACTTAACTTTCTTAACTTTTCCGTAAATATCAAATGTACTCCCTTTTGACAACCTTGGATACAAATAGCGTATTTTAATTTAGTTTAATTTCCAACGTAAATGCCATTTACGTTGATATATCCTACTTGACAATAATGCAAGTTAGGTTGTGATATTATTAAATTTGCTCTAAACATGAACACAAAAACTGGATTCAAAATGAGCCGAGCAAATATTACAAGAAAAATGTCCCCTCTTCCCCATCGACACCACTGGTGATGATAAATGGCGTCAATTCACTAAAATTAAAGAGGCTAGGCAATATCCAGTGCCCCCCCCCCCCTTCCAGTGCCCCCCCCCCGCATATTTTTGTCTGATACGTTAAAACGTATCACAATGCATTTAAACAAATTTTCGATGAGTGTTTTTAAAAATAACCATTTTATCCCCCCCCCCTCCAAAACGAAATTCTGGACACGGCCCCTCGGGAGGGGAGGAGTATGTTCTTACATAATCCAAGGAGGGGAAGTTCGTTGTTTTTTTTGTTTTTTTCAATTTTTTTTTTTTTAACAAAAAATACGAAAAAAAAAAGCCCTTTTTCAATAATAATGCCCACAAAAAGACTTTCTTGAATCTGGAAGGGGAATGCAGAACCCCCCCCCCCCCCCCCCCATTGAAGCTACTGGTTATTCTTTACCCATGGTACTTGATAATAATACAACTTGTATTGTGACATTATAAAATTTGCTCCAAAGATGGACACAAAAGCTGAATTTTTTTATCACCCAAGCAAAATACACATAAACAATACAGTGAGACTTCATCAAGTAAATGATTACTTTGCTTTATTTTTATTAGTATTTATCTTTTTTATTTGTCATTTACTTGATTAATTCTATAATTCCATCTTGTTACTAACAATGTAGCCAGAACACTGTACTGAAGAATAGATGGCCTGAAAGTATAATTCCAGTTTTATAGTAGAATTTGAGTATAAACTTATTAAGAAACCCTAAGCTTTGAAACCGTAGAAAAGCATAGAAAATGAAACAAAAAGTCCTATAAGATGAAATCGATCTAGAAAGACTTAGTAGAAACAAAGCAGTTTCGAGGGAAGCTGCATTCCAAGATGGTAGCATGTTTTGATTTTTCAAGTGTAGAAGATCAGTGTCCTATGTTTGTACTATTGTGTATGGACTTGTGCTAGATTTGTGTTTCAGATTTCTTGAGCAATGCTTTGCCCTTTACTTTTTACCCTAAATAAATTACGCGGGACTACGCTGTAAGGATAACAAATCCAGCCATAGTTACTTTCTAACACGAAACAAAAGAGGACTAAATGTAGCTAAACTTGGCTCGCTTTTACACTATCTAAGGGCTTAAGAAATAAATACCAATGTCGTACAGGCCCATGGGCCCCTAAAAAAATCTTCTTTCTCTGGAGAAAAACAGATTTCTGTAAAATTTAGGACGGTTCTGCAGCAAGGCCTGCTATACAAACAAGGGCAGCCCTAACTACACCAATTCCCTTGTACCAAAATATCTTACAGAATGCACTTTAATCATCAACTAAATGAATTATTCTTCAAAGAATGAATTTGGACCAAGGAATCATTAGTTAAGCTGTCAGAATGCCATACTTCAGACTCCCCGAATGTATCAACGAAGAAAAAACTTTGAGATGGTAAATCACAGGGTTTTTTGTGTTATTTGCATTTAGGCTCCAGGCACCTCCTTCCTCACAGACCGTTTTCTCTTGATTCTCGTTCTCTCCCTTCATATGGAGAATTGCCTCTTGGTTTTCTTTTCCCTTCCCACAGAGCATTATCTCTTGAATCGCGTTCTCCCTCCCGCCAGACCAGAGTATTGTGTCTAGAAACAAGATAAGGAACCAAAGAGACTAAAATCTTTGATAGTATTAGGCTAGAAACCATGGAATCCCCAAATGAAAGGATTTGCTCCTATAAGATCTCAAAACTCCTCATTTTCGAGGAACCTCATAAACTGGAATATAAATACTGTTTCCTAGACGAAGAAGGAATGAGGGCCCTAAGAGAATGGGGAGTCAAGAGCACCTAGGACTTGGCTCGTTATTGCACCATCCGAGCCAAGAATGCCTTTCGAGCATCCCTTACCCGCTTAAAATTAGCTTTCCCGGATGTAATCTGCAAAAGATAATAAATAACAAATACTTAGCCAATAACATGTCAACTGAAAAGCTGTATGCAACTAGGGCGAATAACAACACTAATCATGTCTACTTCACTATAAACATAGCTTATTTAGAAACCCCTGGAAAGTGTGCCACATTTCAAAATTACTGTCCCTTTATGCTATCTGCCCATAATTTCACAATGTGTTTTAAATTTTGAAAAGATTGAATTTTTGTTCATATATGACTTCAATTGTCCTGCATTTTCCAGGGTTACATGTCTGACCACTAATCGTTTTTCCTCAGAAACTAGTTTTCATTTCCTTTCCCAAAGGGTTTGTCAACGACTTGTCAAAAGGGTTTGCTAACCTATCTCAAAAATGTGTCATTTTCAGCATCGAATATAATGAAAACGAAAAAGAGTCATTTAGTTAAAGTCCAATAAATGAAATGAACTTTAGTTGAATCCTAAAAAGTCATAAAAAAACATATATGTAACAGTAAAAAACTAATTGTCGGAGCTTAAGGCTCATCTTCCTACGAGAGTTCCGCTTAACAGGTATGGTCGGCACGAGGGTCAGCATTTTCACCTCTTTTGGTAGCTTTTTTTGCCAATCAGAGTATTTCTTGTGCATGTCATAAGGTACAATCCAGGAGTCAAGCGACGTTGCGGAGCGCTAGGTAAGCTGGGTCGCCCATCAGTCAGGGGGATTACATCCCGAAAGGCATAATTACTGGACCTTTGAACAATGCTTAACAAAATAGATGTCTACAAATTCTGATTGGATGCTGGTTTTCGGAACTGATAGGTGCGGGGGGGGTTGCACTCAAATCACTTTTGACTCTTATCAAGGGCACTAAACTTCAATCAAATGAGCCCCATTTGAATTTTTATACGACTACCCATTCCATAAAACCTTATACGGCCCTGGGACATAACTTACAACCCTTGTCCCAGGGCTTTTATGGGCTCTGTAAACGCTGAGGACATTGCTATATGTTCTTTAGACCATTTTTAAACAAAAAATTTCTATCTCAAAATTTCAGTTGGATGCATCTAGGAAAAGAATACGTGTGTGGAGGGAGGCGTGGCTCCACCCCTCTCCAACAAGGGTGAAGGGGGGCTTACTCCAAGGGTGGCACGGCCCTTGTGTTTTACAAAAATTGTTCTTAAAAAAATTAGACAAAAGGTTGAACATTAGCATAGAGAGGGGTATTGAGGAGGGGAATAGCCCCCGTCATATACGGAATAAGTTCTGTGTACGTTTATAAGTTTTAATGTCACTCCTTACTTTCGGTAGAAAAAACTAGTTTTTTTTTTGTATTTATTTCTGATCGTTTTTTTTTGTTTTCAGATAATCCCAGGAAATCCACCCCCTCTGTGGAAAATTTCCCCACGAAAAATTCCTCTATATAAAGTTCCTCCCATGTAAAATTTTTCCGCCGGGAAATTATCCCCGGACAATTCCATCCCTGCTGCGAATCCTTCCCAGAAAACTTTTGCTTACGATTCTGCCTGAAAATTACTCCTTATCATACTTTTATTTAAAGAAAGACTTATATTCATTTAATTTCTATCCTTTTTAAGGTTATTGGGGAATATACCTGTTTGGAAAATATGATCCTCCCCCCCCTAGAAAGTTTATTCCCCAGAATTTTTCCAGGGATAATTTTTCCTGGTGATAATTCGACCATGGAAATTTTTCCCTTGGAAAATACCCCCCCCCCCCCCCAGAAAAAAAAGAAGATCCCAAGAGAATTCCAACTCCGCTCAAAACTTCCCCCTGAGGGTTCCTTCAGAGTGTCTCAACATGTACAATGGGATCAACAAAGAGAAAAAAAGACAAATAGCAAAACATCCTGTATACAAATTCTGGTAAATTCTCCCCATTTAAAATTTCTCCTGAAAAGTTCACCCCCAGAAACTTCCCATCCCAATGAAAAATTCTCCCCATAGAAAACCCATCCCCAGAAGATCTCCTTCCTCCCTTTGAAAATGTCGGTATACTTCCCCATAAAATTCCCTATAACGAATACTATATGCAAAGAATGGGCAGATTTCATAACTTGCGGCCCTTTCTCTGGTGGTTCTGAGGGGTCATGTCATCTCCAAAGACATATCTATATGTACCTTTCAACAATACTGAACAAAATGGCTATCTCAAAATTTTGATCAGACGACTTTCAGGAAAAAAAAGTGCGTGGGACAGGGGCTAGTTGTCCTCCAATTTTTTGGTCACTTAAAACGGACACTAGATCTTTTAATTTTCGTTTGAACGAGCCCTATTGCGAAATTCTAGTACCATTGGTTCGATATGATCATCCTGGAAAAGCAACAACAACAAATAAACACGAATCCGTGATGTTTTCTTCTGGCAAACACTATAAAATTTTATTTTTATAGATAGGAGCTTGGAACCTCTACAGTGGGGTTCTCTGATACGCTGAATCTGATAGCGTGATTTCCATTGAAATTCTTTGACTTTTATGGGGTGTTTTTTTACCTTTTTTTTCGAAAATTTGGCAAATATTCTCAGGCCCACTAATGGGTAACACTATACATAAAATATTATATATATTTAATCAGCACAATAAGCTAATTTTTTGGTACATCTATTGATATCAAAACTAATTCGATATCATCAAGAATCTAAGTTTGTTTTCTTTGCTAACTTTTCATTTTTTTAGTTTGTAATACTTGATAAATAGATAGATGTTTTTGCCTGACTATTGGAAGCCAGAAGCGATTGTTAACTAAAAAAGGGGCCTGATTCCCTATTATCTTGACTGTACCGTAAAAGCAAGGAGAAATAAAATCGTTTATAGATGAAAGAATACAAACTTGTAAAGAATTTCAAGAGTATTTGCAAATAGTTGTCTGCGGGAAAGTGCAACAACTCCGAAAAATAAATAACGTTTGTAAGAAAAAATAACGTTTGAAAAAAAAAAAAATTAGTAGAAAATATAAATTTAGTGCTAGATAAGTAGTTTTAATACTGATTTTGTGAAAAATAACATTTTGTTTTTTACAAAAATATGTATCCAGCCGGGAAATATTCTATTTTATGTCATAAATTTGCAAAGTATGTCCCTTTTATGTCCAAAAATTCTTTTTTGCCCCATTATGTCATTGTGTCCCAGCACAAAGGAATATCTCCCTTTGGACATAAAATATGTTCAATTGGAAACCCTGATCAGAAGAGACACTACACTTTGATTTTAGCCAAAAGGCCGAACGAGAAGCGATAATTCCACATATATTGTCAAAGAATTTATCACAATACGAGTAATAAAGTTTGTGTCGCAGATTTAATTTCGATTGCAATACTCAAATAAGATACAATTAACTTATCACTTTGTCTTTAGACTTTTATAAGCAGCCTGAAACATTTCCCGTAATATCAAAGTATATCTCAAAATTTAATGGTAAACAGAAATATTTCCAATCAAGACTTGGACAAAAATGTCATTCAAAATGCCAAAATCAGAAAAAGATATACTAAAAAAAACTGACCTGTTTATCTGGATCCTTGATTAAGCAGGCTTATCTAAATTTTGACAAGATATTTTGGCAGAAACTAATTTCAGCTTGGGGGGGACAAACTGAGGTCTGAAAAGGCGTCAAGCAGGTCTGGACGGGGCAGCCCTCCTGCCTCATAGCAAATTGCGCCCCGGAGTGCCTCCCTTAATGATCAAGGCAGCTCAAAAGCCAAATAAATATGATTGATACTTGTGGATTATATCTTACACACGTAAGGAGTCAAGTTTGGTTAATGCTAATGAAATAAAATAAAATAGGATGCAAATATAATAGTTTAGAAACTAATTTGGGCTATATATTTGCCCATTCGGGGGGGGGGGGCAAAGTGTAGCATAAATTAAATACGTAACCTAACATAACCTAGGTACCTTCCCCCCCCCACCCCTAAACCCCAAAAAACGATAGTTTAAATATTATAAACGCATTGAGAAACCACGCCTTGCGATCCATTTCTCTATTGCAAATACCCGTTTGACTGGTTTCCTTTAGTGTTTCCCCATACAGTATATAGCGGTGTGTAAGATATAATGCACAATTACCGTATGATTTTATAAATCCAAATGTTGTGAAACATTTTCATATTAACATATCAAGGTTTTAGATTATTTATTTAAATAGTAAAGTCATGCTTTCTTTCTGATAAAAACGTCCTAATCGCTTGAGAGCACATTTAGCTTTTCAAAAATAAATCATAGTAAATTTGGTGCTGTTTTACTTAACGGTAAGCACCGCTATAGACTCTATAGCAATTTAGCATGGAGACCCGTAAAAAGCGGGTAATTGCTATCTAAATTGATCGCAAAGCGTGGTTTCTCATTGAATTTAACAATATTTAAACGCGGTTGTTTTTTTGGGTTTTAGGGGGCAGGTACCTAGGTTAGGTTATGTATTTAATATATGCTATGCTTTACCCCCACCCCCCCTAATGTGCAAATATATAGCCCAAATTTGTTTCATAAACCATTATAACCGGGTATCTGTCTCTCCTGTTTTACTAGTTTCCTTGATAGAGTCTATTGCAGTATGTACCATTAAGTAAAACAGTACCTTAAATTTATATCAGTTTTTTTTTTTTTTTTTTTTTTTTTTTTTTTTTTTTTTTTTTTTTTTTTTTTTTTTTTTTTTTTTTTTACAGGATTTGAAACTAACCAGGAATACAATGACTAATTACCAGGAATTTTGGATAATTTTTTGAAAAACGTGAAATTTCTTAAAAAACACAACTAAAAAAATGGCCCCAGAGGGGCGCAAATGACTAACTTCTAGTTAAAGTTGCATGAAACAAAATTTAAATTGCACGGTTGTACATAGTGAACCAAAAGTGAAACAAAAAGACCAATAAACAGAAATGATGCAAAACAATTAAAAGTGATTTATTAAACAAAAGAAAAAAACAAAACATTTCTTTTGTTTTAATGACTCTCACTATATAAGAATTATATAATTTAGCAGAGAACTATAAAATAACGAAAAACAGGCCCTTTTTCAATAAAATACAACGAAAAGGATGATTTATCTATCAGGAGAGAAGTGTAAAGACCTTTTAGGGGACCCCCCTAAAGAAAATTAAATAATTTGAAAAGTTTTAGTTCAATTCCCCATTGAACATGTCCTGAAAATTTCACGTTAACAACGTAGTACCCTAAGCCCGTTCCTGACGTATCGCCCTTTGGACAAAACTAAATGCATGAAGTTTCTTTCGTTTAGTTTAGAATCCCCCCAAAAATACCTGAAGTTCGTATATTAACTTTGCTAATTTAATAGTTAACTTTTTTGTTTTTATTTTTATATTAAAACTTATTAACGTTATATGTTGGCAAAGCCACGAACATCTTAACAGAGAAAAAAGAAAAAAAGCCTTTTCAAAAAACAGTTGCCATCGATTTGTGACATCAGCAGTAAATTTCATTTTCAAGGATTTTATCTTGTTGTTTAAAAAAAAAAAAAAAAAAAAAAAAAAAAAAAAAAAAAAAAAAAAATACAAAAAAAAAAATTGCAAGCCTCCATACGATTTCTCCGGCATTGATTTCACCACACGCATAACCATCTGCGCTAGGAGGCGTTGAATTTTTTTTTGCATTATATGGTAATTAGTAAGCTATGTTAAACTTGCTGATTTTAAAGTTTTATGTACCAAAGGAGTTGCAACATTTAGGTGATTAGTTTTTGTTTGCTGTTTTTCACGGTTTAACATTATCCTACAAAATTTGTTGAATACAAGCAATGATTGGGGACAATCCAAATAAAAAAGGATTGTCCCAAATATAGGGGAAACACGTGACAAAGGGAAAGATAGGACACGGTACAGTACCTATATAACGTGGTGCCTTAGTTAAGAAACACTATTAAAAAAGTCTTCCTTAGTTGCATCTCTTGCTAAATAATATAATTTTATTTAACACAAATTTCTGTTATTTATACAATGACAATATCTGACAGTTTTCATTTTACATATTGTTTTTCATTGGCTAAGAAAGAATAATTTAGATCGTTTCCGTTTCTCTCTATAAGAATTCAAATTTTGGCTTACTAGTTATATGTTTGCCAAAATTTTGCAACAATTTCTTAACAAAAGTTGTACTATAATGCTTTCGATTGGTAGGTAGGGGGAGAAATACTCAAATATAAATAAGTTGAAAATCCGCACTATTTTTGCGTTTCTATAGGGTTGAAGGGATTCCAGCCCCTATCATGTTACAACCTTGAGTATAGAAAAATATTAAAACTATTACCATCGACATACCCTGAAAGTTTCAACTTAACTTTCTTAACTTTTCCGTAAATATCAAATGTACTCCCCCGGCCCCCTTTTGACAACCTTGGATACAAATAGCGTATTTTCGATTTAGTTTAATTTCCAACGTAAATGCCATTTACGTTGATATATCCTACTTGACATAATGCAAGTTAGGTTGTGATATTATTAAATTTGCTCTAAACATGAACACAAAAACTGGATTCAAAATGAGCCGAGCAAATATTACAAGAAAAATGTCCCCTCTTCCCCATCGACACCACTGGTGATGATAAATGGCGTCAATTCACGAAAATTAAAGAGGCTAGGCAATATCCAGTGCCTCCCCCCCCCCCGATATTTTTGTCTGATACGTTAAAACGTATCACAATGCATTTAAACAAATTTTCGATGAGTGTTTTAAAACCATTTTATACCCCCCCCCCTCCAAAACGAAATTCTGGACACGGCCCTCGGGAGGGGAGGAGTATTCTTCATAATCCAAGGAGGGGAAGTTCGTTGTTTTTTCAATTTTTTTAACAAAAATACGAAAAAAAAAAGCCCTTTTTCAATAATAATGCCACAAAAAGACTTTCTTGAATCTGGAAGGGGGAATGCAGAACCCCCCCCCCCCCCCATTGAAGCTACTGGTATTCTTTACCCATGGTACTTGATAATAATACAACTTGTATTGTGACATTATAAAATTTGCTCCAAAGATGGACACAAAAGCTGAATTTTTAATCACCCAAGCAAAATACACATAAACAATACAGTGAGACTTCATCAAGTAAATGATTACTTGCTTTATTTTTATTAGTATTTATCTTTTTTTATTTGTCATTTACTTGATTAATTCTATAATTCCATCTTGTTACTAACAATGTAGCCAGAACACTGTACTGAAGAATAGATGGCCTGAAAGTATAATTCCAGTTTTATAGTAGAATTTGAGTATAAACTTATTAAAGAACCCTAAGCTTTGAACCGTAGAAAAGCAATAGAAAATGAAACAAAAGTCCTATAAGATGGAATCGATCTAGAAAGACTTAGTAGAAACAAAGCAGTACGAGGGAAGCTGCATTCCAAGATGGTAGCATGTTTTGATTTTTCAAGTGTAGAAGATCAGTGTCCTATGTTGTACTATTGTGTATGGACTTGTGCTAGATTTGTTCAGATTTCTTGAGCAATGCTTTGCCCTTTAATTTTACCCTAAATAAATTACGCGGCTACGCTGTAAGGATAACAAATCCAGCCATAGTTACTTTCTAACACGAAACAAAAGAGGACTAAATGTAGCTAGAACTTGGCTCGCTTTTACACTATCTAAGGGCTTAAGAAATAAATACCAATGTCGTACAGGCCCATGGCCCCTAAAAAAATCTTCTTTCTCTGGAGAAAAACAGATTTCTGTAAAATTTCGGACGGTTCTGCAGCAAGGCCTGCTATACAAACAAGGGCCAGCCCTAACCACACACCAATTCCTTGTACCAAAATATCTTACAGAATGCACTTTAATCATCAACTAAAATGAATTAATTCTTCAAAGAATGAATTTGGACCAAGAATGAAAATCATTAGTTAAGCTGTCAGAATGCCATACTTCAGACTCCCCGAATGTATCAACGAAGAAAAAACTTTGAGATGGTAAATCACAGGGTTTTTGTGTTATTTGCATTTAGGCTCCAAGCACCTCCTTCCTCACAGACCGTTTTCTCTTGATTCTCGTTCTCCCTTCATATGGAGAATTGCCTCTTGGTTTTCTTTTCCCTTCCCACAGAGCATTATCTCTTGAATCGCGTTCTCCCCTCCCGCCAGACAGAGTATTGTGTCTAGAAACAAGATAAGGAACCAAAGAGACTAAAATCTTTGATAGTATTAGGCTAGAACCCATGGAATCCCCAAATGAAAGGATTTGCTCCTATAAGATCTCAAAACTCCTCATTTTCGAGGAACCTCCTAAACTGGAATATAATACTGTTCCTAGACGAAGAAGGAATGAGGGCCCTAAGAGAATGGGGAGTCAAGAGCACCTAGGACTTGGCTCGTTATTGCACCAAGCCAAGAATGCCTTCGAGCATCCCTTACCCGCTTAAAATTAGCTTTCCCGGATGTAATCTGCAAAAGATAATAACAAATACTTAGCCAATAACATGTCAACTGAAAAGCTGTATGCAACTAGGCGAATAACAACACTAATCATGTCTACTTCACTATAAACATAGCTTATTTAGAAACCCCTGGAAAGTGTGCCACATTTCAAAATTACTGTCCCTTTATGCTATCTGCCCATAATTTCACAATGTGTTTTTAATTTTTGAAAAGATTGAATTTTTGTTCAATTTTGTTCATATATGACTTCAATTGTCCTGCATTTTCCAGGGTTACATGTCTGACCACTAATCGCAGAAACTAGTTTTTTTATAATATGTCGACTTCTAACTTCTAAACCTATCTCAAAGTGATCAGTTAACATCGAATATAATGAAAACGAAAAAGATTCATTTAGTTAATCCATAAAAAATGAACTAGTATGAAAGCACAAAAGTCATAAAAACATATATACAGTAAAAAACTAATTGTCGGAGCTTAAGGCTCATCTTCCTACGAGAGTTCCGCTTAACAGGTATGGTCGGCACGAGGGTCAGCATTTTCACCTCTTTTGGTAGCTTTTTGCCAATCAGAGTATTTCTTGTGCATGTCATAAGGTACAATCCAGGAGTCAAGCGACGTTGCGGAGCGCTAGGTAAGCTGGGGTCGCCCATCAGTCAGGGGGATTACATCCCGAAAGGCATAATTACTGGACCTTTGAACAATGCTTAACAAAATAGATGTCTACAAATTCTGATTGGATGCTGGTTTTCGGAACTGATAGGTGCGGGGGGGGGGGGTTGCACTCAAATCACTTTTGACTCTTATCAAGGGCACTAAACTTCAATCAAATGAGCCCCATTTGAATTTTATACGACTACCCATTCCATAAAACCTTATACGGCCCTGGGACATAACTTACAACCCTTGTCCCAGGGCTTTTATGGGCTCTGTAAACGCTGAGGACATTGCTATATGTTCTTTAGACCATTTTTAACAAAATTTCTATCTCAAAATTTCAGTTGGATGCATCTAGGGAAAAGAATACGTGTGTGGAGGGAGGTGGCTCCACCCCTCTCCAACAAGGGTGAAGGGGGCTTACTCCAAGGGTGGCACGGCCCTTGTGTTTCAAAAAATTGTTCTTAAAAAAATTAGACAAAAGGTTGAACATTAGCATAGAGAGGGGGTATTGAGGAGGGAATAGCCCCCGTCATATACGGAATAAGTTCTGTACGTTTAAAGTTTTAATGTCACTCCTTACTTTCGGTAGAAAAAACTAGTTTTTGTATTTATTTCTGATCGTTTTTCAGATAATCCCAGGAAATCCACCCCTCTGTGGAAAATTTCCCCACGAAAAATTCCTCTATATAAAGTTCCTCCCATGTAAAATTTTTCCGCCGGGAAATTATCCCCGGACAATTCCATCCCTGCTGCGAATCCTTCCCAGAAAACTTTTGCTTACGATTCTGCCTGAAAATTACTCCTTATCATACTTTTATTTGAAGAAAGACTTATATTCATTTAATTTCTAATCCTTTTTAAGGTTATTGGGAATATACCTGTTTGGAAAATATCCTCCCCCCCCCCCCCACTAGAAAGTTTATTCCCCAGAAATGTTCCATGGAGAATTTTTCCTGGTGATAATTCGACCATGGAAATTTGTCCCTTGGAAAATACCCCCCCCCCAGAAAAAAAAGATCCCAAGAGAATTCCAACTCCGCTCAAAACTTCCCCCTGAGGGTTCCTCAGAGTGTCTCAACATGTACAATAGGATCAACAAAGAGAAAAAAGACAAATAGCAAATATTCTGTATACAAATTCTGGTAAATTCTCCCCATGTTAAAATTTCCCCTGAAAAGTTTACCCCCAGAAACTTCCATCCTAATGAGAAATTCTCCCCATAGAAAACCCATCCCCAGAAGATCTCCTTCCTCCCTTTGAAAATGTCGGTATACTTCCCCATAACGAATACTATATGTAAATGTAAACAATGGGCAAATTTCATAACTTGCGGCCCTTTCTCTGGTGGTTCTGAGGGGTCATGTCATCTCCAAAGACATATCTATTCTACCTTTCAACAATACTGAACAAAATGGCTATCTCAAAATTTTGATCAGACGACTTTCAGGAAAAAACAGGGCGTGGGACAGGGACTAGTTGTCCTCCAATTTTTTGATCACTTAAAAAGGGCACTAGATCTTTTAATTTTCGTTCGAATGAGCCCTCTTGCAAAATTCTAGTACCATTGTTTCGATATGATCACCCTGGAAAAAGCAACAACAACAAATAAACACGAATCCGTGATGTTTCTTCTGGCAAACACTATAAAATTTCATTTCTATAGATAGGAGCTTGGAACCTCTATAGTGGGATTCTCTGATACGCTGAATCTGATGGCGTGATTTAAATTAAAATTCTTTGACTTTTATGGGGTTTTTTTTACCTTTTTCGAAAATTTGGCAAATTTTCTCAGGGCCACTAATGGGTAACACTATACTTAAAAAATATTTATATATATTTTAATCAGCACAATAAGCTAATTTTTTTGTACATCTATTGATATCAAAACTAATTTCTTTGTTTTGATATCAAACAAAAGACAAAACAAAACAATGATATCAAAACAAAACATTCTTTGTTTGATGATCTATTGATATCAAAATTGATTCCAGATCATCAAGAATCATTTTTTTTTCTTTTTCTAACTTTTCATTTTTAGTTTGTAATACTTGATAAATAGATAGATGTTTTTTTGCCTGACTATTGGAAGCCAGAAGCGATTGTTAATACTGATTTTGTGAAAAATAACATTTTGTTTTTACAAAAATATGTATCCATCCGGGAAATATTCTATTTTATGTCATAAATTTGCTAGGTATGTCCCTTTTATGTCCCAAATTTCTAAAATATGTCCCTTTTTTTGCCCTATTATTTTGTTGTATCCCGTCACACAGGAATATGTCCTTTGGACATAAATTATGTCCAGTTGGCAACCCTGCAGCCACATGGTCACTGATGATTTGCTTAAAAAACGTTTGAAGCGGGTTAAATCTAATGCGACAGCTTCAGTATGCTAAGGCAGACGTTTCCCCTTTAGATTTGAAATATGAAGCAGTGTTTTGAAGATAATTCCGCCTCTATAGCCAGAAGCGTTTAAAATGTTTTTTGGTCCCATCACATTTGGCTTAGCTAGCCAGTATTTTATCTGATTGTACCCGTTTCTATTTCTGTGTCAGTTTTACAATTAAAGTCATTCATCTGAAAAAAGCCTTATGTGAACCTCGGGAGGTCTAATTTCTTGTTCAAATTCTTCAAACAACTTATGCATAAACTACTTATTTTTACTCATATTGGAAACCATTTCTACTTCCAATCTACTTGTTTTTTGGGCTCGTCTACTTCTTTCTGGACCACGCCGAGTGGAAACACTAATGTACCGGGACATAATAGAGCAAAACAGGGACACTTTTAGAGGTTTGGGACATAAAAAGGACACATTTTCCAAATTTATAACATAAAACCAAATACTTTCATAAAACAAAATGTCTCTCATCACCAAATGAGTGCTAAGACTTTAATTTATGTTTTTTTTTTCGTTTTATGCTGAATTTTTCGGGGTTGCTTGCTCTTTTCCTGAAGCAAACGTCTTGAAAATTCTTAATCTATAAATGATTTTATGCACCCTGATTTTACTCGCCACAGTTAAAATAATAGAGAAGCTGTCACCTTTTCCGTATGCTGGCACCTGTTCCGTATGCACTCGCATCCAGCTTGTGAGATTCAGGCAAAAACTTAAAACCTCCTTTATCAGGCATTTTCACTTATTAGCTGGAAATTAGAAGAAACAAAATGGAAACTTTGGATTCTGGATGGTCTGGAATCAAAGCAAAAGCCAAGAATATATATATATATATATATATATATATATATATATATATATATATATATATATATATATATATATATATATATATATATATATATATAGATATATATATATATATATATATATATATATATATATATATATATATATATATATATATATATATATATATATATATATATATATATATATATATATTATATATATATATATATATATATATATATATATATATATATATATATCATATATTATATATATATATATATATATATATATATATATATCGGCTAGAAAGGAAAATAGCACTGTTGGAATGACCATAGGTAAAAACTTCATTGAGGAAAATTACATTCCAGTATCTTGAGCACAAAGAAAATTACTTTTTCGCATAGTATGCACTGATGTGTCTCCCTATTTTTCTCTTGTTTTCGATTCGCCGCTAGTGGGGCACTGAAACATGAAAATTATACAGAGTTGAAGGATGCAGTTGAAAACTAACTCGCATCTACGTGCTATTTGTAAATCACAAAAGTTAATAGTAAAATAAATGAAATTTTTTACAAAAAAAAACTGCAATTTCACCTTTAAGAAGTTATAACATTCGTGCTTTTTGAAGACACGTGTAGCTTTCGAAAATTAGATGACTTTTTTCACCAATACTTCTAGAAAACACGTTCTATTAAAAAAGTGATATAACAGAATGTTTTTATCTGAAAAACATCTCGAAAATAGATTGGTTTAGATAGCTTAATAGAAAGGTTTATTTACAGATATGAATATTATTAATAAGAAGTATTTAATAATAGGTGCTAGTCCATTATTCAGAACACACCAAAGTTGGTTCAATTTACAGGTACACGGGTTAAAACAACTAGGACAAGGGGGATAGATAGGATATATATAATTTGGGCTATATATTTACATTTTAGGGGGTTGGGGGTTACGTATAGCGTGGGTGCAAGAAAAATGTCGCCTAAAATAACCAAACCAGAATACCAACTCTGTATAATAAAGACTTAAGTAAAATGTGCCTAAAACCAAGTTTTTCCCTTGTCTAAGCTTATTGTCTCCGAAGACAGAAATCTATGATCCGGTTTTTGTCTGATTAAAAAAAAAGTTTTTTTAAGTGAAAGTAAGGAGCGACATTAAAACTTAAAACGAACGGAAATTATTCTGTATGTAAAAAAGGGGCGGTCCCCTCCTCAACGCCTCGCTCTTTAAGCTAAAGTTTTTTATTGTTTAAAAAAAATAAAGTTGTGAGACAGAGTCAAACTTTAGCGTAAAGAGTAAGGCGTTTAGGAGGGGACCGCCCCTTTCATATACAGAATAATTTCTGTTCGTTTTAAATTTTAATGTCGTTCCTTACTTTCAGTTAAAAAAAACTTGTTTCTTTTATTCAATTTCTGAAAGTTTTTGAATTAATGCAGCTTGGATTTTGGCTCACCGTACATGAATAATTAAAATGAAGTTTGCATATTAATTTTACTTTTTTTGGCTAAATGGCTTTCTCGAAATTTTGTTCAGACGTAACTTAAGAATTAACTTACGTAACGAACTTCTATATTCGTATGTTTTTTATTATATATATTAGCGAGTTCGCCCCCCTATGAATCTTAGGGGTTGTTGGGATTTTCTATGACTTTTAGGGGTTGCCCCCCTTTTTTTGACGACAACACGAAACAATTTGAAATGAAGAGCCATTAAAAAAGTACCATATTAAGCCAAAACAGTAAAAACTGTCAAGAAATAGTATTAATAAAGTATTGCTTTCACAGAAATTATTCAAAAAGTAATACTTCAATCAAATAGTTCTAAGATTAGTACTTTTGCTGCTACCGTTCAGGATTGATGAGAAGCACGCTCAGCTGTGTTGGCCTAGTGCTGCAGTGAGTCGTTAGTAGTAACAGTAGCAGTAGTAGTAGCAGTAGGAGGCTTGCCAAAAGGGCACTTTTTATGTCAAAAGGACACATTCCCATGTGCTGGGACACAGTAACGTAAAAGAGGAAAAGTTAAACATTTTAGAAATATGGAACGTAAAAGGGCTAAAAAGGGAAACATTTTGTATATTTTTGACATACAGCAAAACATTTTCCAACTGGATATATATTTTGGTAAAAAAAAATGCCACTTTTCAGCAAAGTAGTGCTTTTCCTCGTTGTTGTTGTTTTTTTTTTTTTTTTTTTTTTTTTTACAAGCAATCCAGGTTTGGCAAGAGAAGTTGCAAGTATAGGATTTTCAATCAAAGTTAGGGATTTAAATGTTTATATAAGTTTCGTTCTTTCACACTAAGTCATTTTGTGTGAAAGTTTTTTCTTGTGAATTCAAAAACTTTTCGAAAAATAAGTTTTTCAAAGAAAAGTAAAGGCCATTTTAAATTTAAGCTCAGGAGATACAAATTCCTGTTAAAATTCAAAATCAAAACGACCAGAAATTACTATTAAAGGATAAATGAAACCCAAAACGAACAGAAATTAAATAAACAATCATAGCAAAAAACATACAACAAGTAATAATATAAATGAATAAATAGATCTTAAAGCGAGTAATGCTTAGATTGAATATGAAAATCAAGTTTGAATCAAATAAAAATAACTACAACAAGAGTTTGGGTATTGTCTCACTGCAGAAGCCTAAAACCTACTGCGTCATTGGCGCTTTATACTGAAAACAATTCTTTGAAATATTTTCACTTTTGTAACTTTAAGAAATCAAAAATTAATTAAGATTTTAGGGAATAAATATCAGCATATGTATATTAAATTGACAATGCACATTTTTTTCAGTAAACTCATTTGAATTTTTTTTCAGTAAAGTAAAAATTATATTCTGGCTTTTAGAAAGCATAGGGGTTTTGAACCCTACTCACATTAATTTATGCTCGTTTTGAGTTTGACTCTAATATTTATTTTAATTTTTGTTCGTTTTGGGTTTCAATTATTTATTGATACTGATTTGGGGTAGTTGTATGCTTGGTAGATTATATGATAGTCCGGACGCCAGGTGTTGAAAATATGAACCATATTACGAAGGAATGGGGCTGCTACGAGAATTAGCCTACCCTCAACCCCCTAAATTGACCATGTGGATTCAAAAATACCAATGGCACTTGCTTGCGAGTGATGGAACACTCCGAAACTTGACATTTTATTATATTTTTGGTGTTTCATGCAAGAAAATGCATGTTCCACAAATTTTGAGGTGCAGTTTCCCGCTCAAATAGAAATGCCTAGAAGCCATAGAATGTTTTCATAACAAACTAACACGATTAGTTACAAAAAATGGCAGAGTTAAAGAAAATGGCAAAAAACTATATGAGTCTTGAAAAGTCTTGGAAAGTATAAACAAAATCAAATTGAATATTAGATATATAATGATATTAATTGTTGAAAGATCCATTAGTTCAAGATTTTTTTTCACTGTAATTTTTATTTTCATTTTAAATGCTGTAAGAACTGGAAAATAATAAATTTGTAATATACGAGTAACTCGTTTTCAGTGAAGCACCAATGACGCAGAAGGCTTTAGGTTTTTACAGTTAAAGAAGGGGCAGTATCCAAATTTTGCTTGTAGTGAAACTATATTTGTCTTGACCAATCTTGAAAACAACTAATAAATTAAACTGAATATTTGAGGCATAATGATATTGATTGCTAAAAGCTCATCAGTTCAAAATTTTACTGTAATTTTAATATTTATTTTCAATATTAAGTACAAGAGAAAACATTTGTAATATAATTCGTTTTCAGTAAAGCGCCAATGACGCAGTAGGTTTTAGGCTTCTGCAGTGAGACGATACCCAAACTCTTGTCTGTAGTTATTTTATTTGATTCAAACTTGATTTGCATATTCAATTTAAGTTTCACTCGTTTTAAGATTTATTTATTCATTTACATTAATATATATTGTATGTTTGTTCGCATTGACTGTTTATTTAATTTCTGTTCGTTTTAAGTTTCATTTATGCTTGAATAGCAAAATATTTGTTTTCGTTTTGAGATTGATTTTCATATTCAATCTAAGCATTACTCGCTTTAAGATCTATTTATTCATTTATATTATTACTTGTTGTATGTATTTTGCTATGATTGTTTATTTAATTTCTGTTTGTTTTGGGTTTCATTTATTCTTTAATAGTAATTTCTGGTCGTTTTGAGTTTGAATTTTAACAAGTATTTCTATCTCCTGAGCTTAAGTTTAAAATGGCCTTTACTTTTCTTTGAAAAACTTATTTTTCGGAAAGTTTTTTTTTAATTAATTTTTGTTCGTTTTTGATTGCAAAAAGTTTCAAGTTTTTATGGCATGGGGGGGGGTTGCTTACTGTCCGATTATTCTTGACTTAAAAAAAACGGATCTAGAGCTTTCAATTTAAATCGTATGAGGCTTTTTTCAAAGTCTATACGATTACCTCTTTGATAAAAACCTTATATATGAACAATAGACAGCTTGCATAACTTGTGGACAGCGATTGACAACAATGAATGGATTGAAAAAATAGCTCCGATAAAGGGGTTTAGACCATTTCACTTGCTGACACAAAGGATCACGACTGTTTTGAATTGACCTTAATAGGAGTTTGTGTGCCAAAGCAATTTTGCATCTATCACAGAGTATGTATTTTAACCTTATAATTGGATAATTATAATAGATTTCCTATGTGTTCTTCCCATACAAAACCCCTTCCCATAAGTTATAAATCCCGCTTAATAAGTTATGCCCCAGGGCATAACTTACAACGGCTGCCCCTGGGCCCTGCTGGGCTGTGTCGACACCGAAGTTTTTTGTTATCAGAACTCTGAACTATTTTAACAAAATGTCTGTCTCAAAATCTTTATCTGATGCATTTAGGGCGTGGAGGAGGTAGAGGGGCTAGTTGCCCTTCAATCTCTTTTGACTCTTAAAAAGTGAACAAGAACTTTCAATTTTCAATCAAATAAGCCCTCTCTAAAGTTTATACGAGCATCCCTTCCATAAGAAATAATATGAAGGATTCAGAGAATCCTTAAATTTCAACCCTTGCCCTGAGGGCTTTGGGGGAGGCGTAATCCTCAAAGACCTAATTTCTAGAACTTAAAACTACGTTTAATAAAATGGCTGTCTTAAAATTTTGATTGGATGTGTTTTGAGGAAAAGGTGGGCGTGAGAGGGGGGCTAGTTGCCCTAAAATCACTTTTGACTATTACAAAGAGCACTAGCCCTCGGATTTCCAATCGAATGAGCCTTTTTTGAAGTTTCTACGACACTCTTCACCGCCTTCTATAAAAACCTTATGTGCCCCAAGGGCATAACTTAAAACCCTAGCCCTGAGGGTTGTGGGGGATTGTCCTCCTTAAAAACATATTTTCTATCTGGAAATCAACTACGCTGAACAAAATGGCTATCTCAAAATTTTGATTGGATGTGTTTGGGGGAATGATGGGCGTGGGGGGATAGTTGCCCTCCAATCACTTTCGACTATTAAAACGTTCACTAGCCCTTTGAATTTCCAATTGATGTGCCTGTTTTGAAGTTTCTACGACAACGCCTTCTATAAAAACCTTAAATGCCCCCAGGGCATAACTTAAAACTCTTGCCCCGAGGGTTGTAGGGGAGTGTCCTCCTCAAAAACATATTTTCTATCTGGAAATCAACTACACTGAACAAAATGGCTATCTCAAAAGTTTTATTGGATGTGTTTGGGGAAATGATGGGCGTGGGGGGGGGGGCTAGTTGCCCTCCAATCACTTTCGACTACTAAAAAGGGCACTATCCCTTAATTTCCAATCGAATGAGCCTGTTTTGAAGTTTCTACGACAACGCCTTCTATAAAAACCTTATATACTCCCAGGGCATAACTTAAAACCCTTGCCCTGAGGGTTGTGGGGGAGTGTCCTCCTCAAAAAATATATTTTCAATCTGGAAATCAACTACGCTGAAAAAAATGGCTATGTCAAAATTTTGATTGGATGTGTTTGGGGGAATGATGGGCGTAGGGGGGGGGGGGGGCTAGTAGCCCTCCAATCACTTTTGACTATTAAAAAGGGCACTATCCCTTTGAATTTCCAATCGAATGAGCCTTTTTTGAAGTTTCTATGACAACGCCTTCTATAAAACCTTATATGCCCCAAGGGCACAACTTAAAACCCTTGCCCTGAGGGTTGTGGGGATTGTCCTCCTCAAAAACATGTTTTCTATCTGAAAATGAACTACGCTGAAAAAAATGGCTATCTCAGAATTTTGATTGGATGTGTTTGGGGGAATGATGGGCGTGGGGGGGGGCTAGTTGCCCTCCAATCACTTTCGACTATTAAAAAGGGCACTATCCCTTTGAATTTCCAATCGAATGAGCCTTTTTTGAAGTTTCTACGACAACGCCTTCTGTAAAAGCCTGATATGCGCCCAGGGCATATCTTAAAACCCTTGCCCTGAAGGTTCTGGGGAGTGTCCTCCTCAAAACATATTTTCAATCTGGAAATCAACTACGCTGAACAAAATGGCTATCAGAAAATTTTGATTGAATGTGTTTGGGGAAATTATGGGCGTGGGGGGGGGGCTAGTTACACTCCAACCCCTTTCGACTATTAAAAAAGGGCACTAGCTCTTTAATTTCCAATCGAATGAGCCTGTTTTGAAGTTTCTACGACAACGCCTTCTATAAAAACCTTATATGACCCCAGGGCATAACTTAAAACCCTTGCTCTGAGGGTTGTGGGGGAGTATCCTCCTCAGAAATATATTTTCTATCTGGAAATCAACTACGATGAAATGGCTGTCTCAAAATTTTGATTGAATGTGTTTGGGAGAATGATGGGCGTGGGGGGGGCTATTTGACCTCCAATCATTTTTGACTATTAAAAAGGGCACTAGAACTCTCGATTTCCAATCGAATGAGCCCCCTTTGAAGCTTTTACGACGACCCGTTCCATATGAAGTGCCTCTGGGGGAAAAAAATAATAAATAATAATAAAACATTGGAGGCCGTATGGCCTTTACTATAGGCAACGCTACAGCGTTGCCTCTGATAAGACTCTAAGTCTTTGAAATTCAATTTCTTTCAAATTAGATTAAGCTTAATCTGTGTCAATAATGTTTTTTCTAAACTTATAAAATTACACTTAAACTTCATAAATCAAAATTGTGCGCAAATATGACACTAAAAACACTTTCCTTTTGAGTCCTTTTGACTGTGGATTTGTTGTGAAGAGTTTAATTTGAAATACAAACCTTGTTCAAATTTCACGGAATGCCCATTAGGTTTCAAAATTCTGTTAATTGGCTTACAAAAATAATTCCCTTTCATACAACATTAAAATACAGCAAACTTTTTTTTTGCTGCACAAATACAGGAAATTAGGATCCCTTGATCTATTTTTTACATGCCCCAAGCCAAAAACGAAACTTCAATAAAATACAAATGCCATTAAAAGAAAGGCCTATCAGGGAGAAGGGTACCGGGCTTGCCCCCCCCCCCCCTTCTAAATTTGGTTTGACTCTTAAAAAGTAACAAAAATTCGCATAGATTCATTTGATGTGTATTTTAAACGTTTTTCTTATGTTTCAGTCCCAAACAAATAACCCTCCCCCCACCCAAGACCCCAAACAAAAAATTCTGGATAAGACATGGACTAAAAGTATATGCTAATTCCAGATTATGTAAGATCTTGGCCTGCTTAAGCATTTGTCGGAAAGACGAATTGGTATCATTTTTAGCATTTAGGCTATTTATGACTCAAAGACAATTTTTTATTTAATGAATATTTAATTCGTCAAGCCAAGAAATTTTCTTCTTTGTGAACATTGCGGTCTGATGCAGTTTGGTGTTGTCGATGAGCTCATCTATCAACATAAATGGACGAATTATACAAATGTGCAGAGTGTTGCCACCGTTGGCAGTTTTTCACCAAATTTGGTCATTTTCACTCTTTGGGTTGTTTCTTGGTGATTTTCTTCTTTAATTCTGCTATTTTTTTGCCATTTTTATTTAATTTGGTGTTTTTTCTTACAAAAGAGGTTGGCACTTCATTTATGTTTGTTTTTCTTGAGGTGAAACCACTGAAACAGTCGATGACTTTCATATTATGTGGGTTTTTTTATGTCAAAACAGTTCGTGGTAACGAACTGTAAGTAAGGAGTGACCCGGCTCAATAGCAACCGAAACTCTAAAAAACGGAATTTTGATACCAGTAGATACATCAAAAGAGTTGGATTTTTATGCTTATTTCAAATATATAAGTTTCATCAAAAGTTATGAGCCTGAAAAAAATTTGCCTTATTTTTGAAAATAGGGGGAAATACCCCCTAAAAGTCATCGAATTTTAATCTTTATATTAATCTTAATCTATTCATAGAATCTTTCAGCGTAACAGAAAACCCTAATGTAGATGTTTCAAGCTCCTATCTGCAAAAATGTGGAATTTTGTATTTTTGCCAGATGAAAGATCACCGATGCGTGTTTATGTTTGTTTTTTTTTTCCAGGGGTCATGGTATCGATCCAGTAGTCCTAGAATATCGTGAGAGGGATCATTTGAACGGAAATTAAAAGCTCTAGTGCCCTTTTTAAGTGCCCAAAAAAATTGGAGGGCAGCTTGGCCCCCTCCCACGCTCATTTTTCCCCCAAAGTCACCCAATCAAAATCTTGAGATAGTCATTTTTTTGTTTAGAATAGTCGAAAATCTAATAAATATGTCTTTGAGGATGACTTTGTCCCCCACAGTTCCCAGGGGAAGCGCTGCAAGTTATGAACTTTGCCCATTGTTTACATATAGTATTGGTTATTGAGAAGTATACAGACGTTTTCAGGAGGGATTGTTTCTGGGTGATGGGGTCGGAGGAGGGGATTACGTGGGAGGATCTTTCCATAGAGGATGTTTCCTTGGGGGAAGGAATATTTCTATGAAGGGGGTGCCGGATTTCCCAGCATAATTTAAAAAACGATCAGAAATTAAATATAAAAAACAAGGTTTTTCAACTGAAAGTATGGAGCAACATTAAAACTTAAAACGAACAGAAATAATTGCGTATATGAGGGGGTTTGCCCCCTAGTCAATACCTCGCTCTTACGGTAAAGTTTTTTTTTTAAGTACTTTCAAAAGAGCTACCTATTAATAAACGACCTTTGTGATTCGAACAAAATTCGAACTTTAGCGCAAAGAGCGAGGTATTGACTAGCGGGCAAACCCCCCCCCCATATGCACAAGAATTTCTGTTCTTTTTATGTTTTAATGCTGCTCCTTATTTCAGTTCAAAAACTTATTTTTTTTATGATTGCTAAGGAATGGCGTTATTTTGGGCTTTTGTAGTCCCATTTGGCACTGAGGTTTGCTAGAGCTACGAATTCGAAATAAATAAAATGTCTCATGCGTGCTAGCAAGGGATTGAGCCTCAGACATGGTAAAGAAATAATTTATCAGATAAAGTAACCGTAGGCACACATGAATATAGATTCGGCAGCCTATGCTAGTTTTTTCCCAAGAACTAAACGATCTCTCAGGGTAAGGGAAGATGGTCTAATCAAAATAAAGACAATTAAGACTAAGGAAAATAATAATTACCATTCCATGAATCAGCTACAAATTGCAATTTTTCTCTTGAGCGAGTTTTTTCTTATGAACATGTTTTTAAAATTTTCAGTTTCTACGTACTGTTTTGAGCCCCTTTAAAATTTTAAGGGCTGAAAATACAGTTTTCCTAAGAATCAATTATGGAATTATGAAAGAATAAAAAAGCACATCAAGCGATATATCCACCTTCATCCTAGCTAAAATGTTGTGAACTAAAAATGTATTGATTGGGCTTAGCCTAACGGTTTTTCTGGTGGGAATTTATTCAAAAATTCAGCGTTTATATTGCATCACTATTTTGGGTTGCTATCATTTTATTTTGACTTTTTTCTCATATTTTTTCATTTAAAATAGCTAAAAACCAAATAGAAAACTACCTTTTCAATTTATAGAAGCAAACACGTGGTCGAAAATGCCAAAAAAGTTTACTTATATATGAAAAAAGAAACCCAACACGTTTATATTAGGGGTTTTCCAACTGTCCAACTGTTTGCTAACAGTTATTTGTGTTTGGACGACGGAAAGATAATTGTCAACTACCAGCTATTATTCCCCAACTAATATTGGATTCGTTAAGGATATTCTCTTACAATCTTAGCTAAAATTTCTAGTCGGAACGGAACCAAAAACTGAATTCTTAGCTAATAACTTTTGTTTGATCTGCAGATATGCAAGTATCAAAGTATAATCACCTACGGAATATGTACTGACAAAACCTATCCTCTCCACACAAAAAAAGTAACCCTTTGTATACCTATGCCAAAGTATAATCACCTACGGAACAAGTACTGACAAAACCTATCCTCTCCACACAAAAAAGTGACCCTTTGTATACCTATGCGAACCTGCAACCAAAGTATAATCACCTACGGAACAAGTACGTCACTCGACGCCTGAATCACGCTCTAGCATAATTATTGGCCGGAGCAAAGTACTTTGGCTCGGAGCGATTAAGTAGTACAACATTTTGCGTCTAGAGGCGCTGAGGTACGCGGGGTCACTTTTGGAGAGTTTTGTCAGTACTTGTTCCGTAGTTGATTATACTTTGACCTATGCGAACCTGGCAACCAAAGTATAATCACCTACGGAACTAGTACGTCACTCGTCGCCTGAATTACGCTCTAGCATAATCATTGGCCGGAGCAAAGTACTTTGGCTCGGAGCGATTAAGTAGTACACCATTTTGCGTCTACAGGCGCTGAGGTACGTGGGGTCACTTTTGGAGAGTTTTGTCAGTACTTGTTCCGTATGTGATTATACTTTGGCAAGTATTAAGCTGTAGCCTAAAATCAGAGTTACTTTCTTTCAAGGCTAGTCAGCTTTTTCAAAAATTGTTCATTGTTTAATATTATTTTTATAAGTTTACAAAAGTTGAAAGGACAATATAGAAACAATGCAAATATATTAATTTACCCAAATTAATATAATTGGTATAGATGTAAATCACCGCAAAATAATTTTAAATAAAATTTTTGATTAACTTATTATTTATAAAATGTTGGTCATAATACAATTTTTCAGAATCTATCTCAAATATAGCTAAAAATGATATGAAACACATATTCTGTAAATAAATTAACTGAAATGGAGAGTTGCAACACAAACAATATGGCCAAATAGATATTTAATAACAAGAAGTTTCTACATTGTTTCTTAGGATATGTCATAAGATTAGAACAGGGCACCTTCTTGGTTAAGGGTTTAGAATTTTTGGGAAATTCGCTTACCTTTTGAATTGAAGAAACGTGAAGGAGTTTTAATTTTGGATCACCTATTGTCATCATGAGCGAAGGGCTACGTAATTCGACTGACTAGTTTACTTTTCTAATATTTTACCAGAGTCTATTTATAGTAGCCTAATTATAAGGAAAGCCACTGATAGCTCTATAGTAACACCTTTGCTTGATAAGTTTATACTGAAAGTATTAGTACTCTCGGATTTTGTCATTATATCGACCACAGCCAAGAAGTGAAGTTATTTAATCCTAATAAAATAATCCAACCAACCAATGAGGCAAATATAATACTTTAGAATTTTTTTTTATGAAACTGCAACAGAGAATTATGGAAAGCAGGCCGCATAGAACGCACTATATTGGATACCTAACCTAACCAATTCTATATATTAAGTATTTAATTAAGGTATATCTGTATTGCAGTTTTTCTTACTGAAACTAAGCTAATTATCTCCGAATGCAGATAAAAAACCGGGTTTGAACAAATCAAAAAACGGATCAAACTTCTTGGTGTGGTCGACATAATTGACAAGACTTTCCTTTAGTCTCGTGCAATACATCTTATAAAATATTTTGAGCTGATAACAGCTTCATTTTGAATTTACACATGTAAAGAAAAAAATCATAGGCAGCGCAATAGATCTGCTTAATAAAGAGCTATGTGGGCAGAAGGAGTTTATTTATATATTTATTTGTATGGCGTTGGCACTTCGTATAAAAAGGAGTTGAAGGAAACTTCGAAAGCAACTCATTTGGTTGGAAATTAAAAATTCTGGTGGCCTTTTTAAGAGTTAAAAGTTATTGGAGGGCAACCAACCCCCCCCCCTCCCGTCCCTGCAAGCCCATCATTTTCTAAACACACATGAAATCAATATTTGGAATTGTTTTGTCTTTTTGACTCTCCGTAGAGTTATTTCTTTTAACTTGTTTTGCCAAGACTACTTTAGTGCGCTCTGCTTGAAGATATTCTTTGAATCTTAATAGCGTCGCATGTATACCCCTGCAACGCGCCGATAAGGAAGACCGGTGGTGGCGGGGCCAAAAATAGATTTTTTCGTGCCGCCGACGCGATCAATGTTGATTGCAAACATCAATGTTTTCAGTAGTGTTTATCAAATCCCAGCTTGAAGTTACAAAAGATTCGGGCCTATTCATGAGTTAAAAAACTTCGCAGGTCGCTTGCTGGACGCTGGTCTTCTTCGTTATTCTTCAAAAGAAGTAGAAATCTGGTAGAAACAAAATGGCTGTGGCGTTCAGAACCCTTACATAATAAATGAAATAATAGATAATGGATTTGCCGTGGTATTCAATAAGATCCAAGGAATCTAATTAAAAGGGAGCACACATAAAAGCCAAATTAGGCCAGTAACCTATGAGAAATTCAAAAATACCCGAGACAGTGAAAAAAGTCCCAATGGGGGCTGGGTCTATAAAAATATTTCTATGGTTTCCCAGGGAATTTGATATCATTTTCTTCCGTCTTCGCTTTAAATAAAAAAAAATTAGCTTTTTGGCATCCCTGCTTTCAATTAAAAAAAAATTGAGGTATTATCTTTTTAAAATGATAGAGCCATGTCCCCCTCCCCCCTCCACCCCTATAGGCAATAACATACATTTTTTTATAAATCATATTTTTGGGGGTTACTTCCAATTCAATCTTCAATTCCCCAACGTTGTGCATAGTCTATATCTAAATTTTGTCTCCATAGAAGGTTTTTTTGGGAGGGGGGGGGGGGGGTAAAATTTTTCAGAAAGAAGATTGTATTTTCTTTAATCAATCAGGCGTTCAATAATTGTGTAATAAACATTGAGAAAATGCATCTAAAAAAAGCAAAAGAAAACAAAATTCGCAATAATCTGTTGGCTATCAATTTCAAAATCCAACTGAACCTGTATAGTGTAAGCGTTCTGTTCAATTTAAAAATACAATTCTTGACTATGAATGATGTAAGAATCTTATAGCAATTTGGAAACTGAATAAGAAGTTACGAACCTGAGAACATTTGCCTTATTTTTGAAAAAGGGAGAAAAGCCCCCTCAAGTCATAGAATTATAATGAAAATCACACCTTCAGATTCAGCGTATCAGATAACCCATTTGTAGAGATTTGAAGCTCCTATAATGCAAAAATTGGAATTTTTGTTGGTTTTTTTTTTCTGCCAGAAGAAACATCACGGATGCGTGCTTAATTGGTTTTTTTTTTCCCAGGGATGATCGTATCTACCCAGTTGTCCTAAAATATCGCGAGAGGGCTCATTCGAACGAAAATCAAAAGTTCTAGTGCCCTTTTTAAGTGACCAAAAAAATGGAGGGCAACTAGTCCCCCTCCCACGCTCATTTTTCCCCAAAATCACTGGATTGAAATTTGAGATAGCCATTTTGTTCAGTATAGCCGAAAAATCTATTAACTATGTTTTTAGATGTAAATTGACCCACCACAGTCCCCGGGGGAAGGGCTGCAAGTTGTGAACTTTGCAATTTGTTTACATATAGTATTTGTTGTTGGGAAGTATACAGTCCTTTTTTTGGGGGGGGGGGAGGGGGTGGTTGTGCTTGAGGTTGATTTCTAAGGAAGAATCTTTGTTACGAAATTTCCGATGAGTGAATATTCTAGGGGAAATGTTACACTGGAGAATTTTGACAGAATTATAGTCTTACATTCTCTTTGCCAAATTTTTTATATCGAGATGTTCCGGGGAATTATCCGGGGAGCTTTTATCCGCGCGTTTTGTTTTCACGGAAATAATTTTCACGGAAAGGGGCATTTCTGGAGTGATCGAGAAACCGATTATAGATTAAAGTCTTATTCCAATGAAAAAATGCTAAGGAGAATTTTTCAGGGTGAATCATCCACAAGCCATTTTACAAAGAGGAGGGGGGATTCTCAGCGAGGAAGGAACTGTCTGGAGGGAAGTTAACTGGGGGGGGGTGCACTTTACGTTAGATGAAATCTCCACGGAAGAGTTTTACGTGAGGGGGAGGGGTATATTTCATAGAGGGTGAGCTAGATTTACCGGCATTATTTAAAAAACAAACAGAAATTATGCCATATATGAAGGGTTGTTCCCTCCTCAATACCATATTCTTTACGCTAAAGTTTGACTTTTTACTAAAATTGAAACACAGGGGCTGTTTAATTAGAATAAGAAGCTTTTTTAAAAGTGCTATCAGCTTTAGCGTAAAGAGTAAGGTATTGAGCAGGGGCAACCCTTCATATCCGAATAAATCTGCCAAAATTATTATGCTGGTTGTGTTTTAATTTTTCATGCACGGTGAGCCAAATCGAACTTGCATTAGTTTTGAAAAACGTTCAGAAATTAAATAAAAAACCAATTTTTTTTAACTGAAAGTACGGAGCGACATTAAAACTTAATACGAACAGCAATATTCCGTATATGAAAAGGGCTATCCCCACCTCAACGTCTTCCTCTTTACGCTTAAGTTTGAATCTTTTTCGCCACTCTACTTTTTAAAACAATAAAAAACTTTAGCGTAAAGAGCGAGGCGTTGAGGAAGGGACAGCCCCTTTCATATACGGAATAATTTCTGTTCGTTTTAAGTTTTAATGTCGCTCCTTACTTTCAGTTAAAAAAAACTTGTTTTTTATTGAAATATTACCTGAAAATTTTTTAAAAATTGGCAATTTGCTAAATCGGTTAGTATCTAAATGTGATATAATATATATTCAGGAGTACTTTGTATCTGATTTGATCCTGGACCTTATGGAATTATCAACCAATCATAAAGTGTTCTCGGTCGCTGCACTTCGCTCTTAGTCTTTTTCGTTTTGACTCTTTGACTCTTTTTCGCCACTCTACTTTTTAAAACAATAAAAACTTTAGCGTAAAACTTTAGCGAGGCGTTGAGGAGGGGACAGCCCCTTTTATATACAGAATAATTGCTGTTAGTTTTAAGTTTTAACACCAGTCCTTACTTTCAGTTAAAAAAAAAACTTTTTTTTATTTAATTTCATAAAGACGATACTTTTGTCAATATATGAAGAACCGTTTGTATCTGTCTGGTTTATATGCAAAGTAACGCAGAGACGAAAATTAACGAATAAGAGAGTCGCGAAGAATTATGGTATGCAAAGTAATAATTGGTAGAGATATTCACTAGTGATAAATCACTAGGGGTGGCATCGTGATTGGGTGATTTTCGGGGATTCGGAGAACCAAATTTTTTCGGAGTGACACATTGATTTTTGGAGAAATCCCCGAAAATTTCGGGATAGTGCAAACCCTGTTTGATTTCTAATCAGGAAATCGAAATACTTAACCACACGAGAAAAGAGAAGCTCCGACTTTGTGGTTGACGCAATAAGGAACTGCTGCAAAATTAATTCAAAGTCAGCCGTACGTCACCGCCTCTGCCGGTGGTGGTGCTTGTGCAGCGTGCCGGTGCACTGTGACACTTCAGTGGCGGTCAAGAAGGCCTCTCGTTGGTGGCGTTCGGTCGATGCGCCGGCGTGACGCCGGGGTCTAATTATATTATTTATATATGTTAACGTGAATGACCGAAATTAGTGAATGTCGACATTATACGGTGAGTAACAGTAATAGCAATTTATTATACAAAAAAACTAAAACAAAATCAATCGGTAGCACACCGAAAGCGTCACTTGCAAGGGTGTGCTACTAACAAAAAAAAAATGAAGAAAAAGTTTAAAAAAAAATATAATCTATAATGAGCAGAAGGTGAAACCGTGTACCCAAAAATAAACTTACATAGATAATTCATACACAATAAACAACATAATATCATGATCCCGAAGCAAGAAAAAAAAACAATAAACAATTACTGTCAAATTTAATTCCATCAATTTCAATCTGTTTCGAAGGTATACTTACCAAACATCCCCACACGTAACTCAGATTCAAATTGACTAATGGGTAATTCCTTGGTACTTTGGACAAGCTCAT